>JAULKM010073055.1:0-11879 GCA_032355605.1 Rubia tinctorum
CCCCCCATTCCTCTCCCCCGTCATTCCTCTCCCGTTGGACGCCTCTCCCCCCGCGTCATTCCTCTCCCCCGCGTCATTCCTCTCCCCCCGTCATTCCACTCCCCACCACCAGCCAAACAATAACAACACCAACTCGACTACAAAACTCCCAAATTCAGAACAAAAAAAGAATACAACTTTGTTGAAGAAATGGAAACTGACTTTTCCGGTGTGGTGGTCGGCGGCAGAGGACGGTGGTGGTCAGCAGTGATGGTGGTCGACGCCGGTGGTGGACGTCGGTGCCGATGGTGCGCGGCGGCCGAGAGCTGTGAAGAGAGAGTGATGGAAAATAGGCTTCAGCAGTGAATTTAGTGGAAATGGGTTTAATTTGAAATGTATTAACAAACCTCCAAATAAAAAGGAAATATTCAAAACATAATACATGTATATGTACGTATAAGGGCGTAAATAGTAAAATACAGGGCGTGATATAGCAACACCCTATAGATATATATAAGATAGGACGTCATAGTAGAACTATTTCTCCTTACATCTTACACTCTATTTAATCCTATCAATCACACAAATAATACTATTGGAAATTTACCATTCACAACTTATCATAGCAGGAAAGATTTTGTGAAATTCTTTTCCTTCCTTCTCGCAACACTGCTGCTTTTCTTTCTCCCTCCAATATCTTATTCCCTTAATTTTGCTTTCAAATTACCTTGATTTTGCTGCAAAATTCACCCGCAGGTCTCCCGTTCTTGCTCGTTGTTGATCATCGTTCCAATGGCCTTCGCTGGCACCGAACCCCCATATAATACACTCATTCACATGCTCAGTATCAAGCTTACATATTACAACTTTATGGTTTGGAAAACTTGGGTGGAACACATTCTTGGTTTGCAATACTTGTTATCTTGATGATTCTCATCCATGTCCGCTGTTGCCTGCCCGTGTTTCATCTTTTTTAGGGGCTGCCGTTACTGCTTCTCTAACCAATTCTCTAACCAAACAGAAGAAGATGCAAATGCCGTCACTGCATACGTTGCTTGGGTTGCCGAGGATAAGTGCCTGTGTAGCATCCTTTTTGCTTCACTCTCGCTGGAAGCCATGGCCGAAGTTATCAGCTGCAAGATATCGCAAAAGATCTGGGAAACCTTGAGTTAAGTTTACCAAAATAGATGTCATTCAAGCATTATGAATCTTCGTGTTGAGGTGTTGAGCATCCTCCAAACAGGTAACATGCATGATTTACTCCTTCATTTTAATGCAATTTTTTTTATAAACTTTCAACTATGGGATCAGCCACTACCAACTCCGACCAAGTCATACGGTTCCTGACACCGGTTGGAGTATACTTCAAAGAGTTCAGCAGGCCAATACTGAACCAAAACCCTATGCTTGAATACTTTAATGTTGTGGCCGAAGCCAAGAATTAGGAAGCCTTTTTGCATAATCAGGATGGTTTTGGGTCTCAGTCGGCCTCACAGCTGCGACCTGCAGCATTTACAGTATTAGCCCATGACTTAGTTGGGCGAGCATGGGATCACGTACCGACAAGTGATGGCGGCATGTGGGTCCACTTTCACGGAGGTGATGGTGATGTGTTTGGCACATGCACCGCCCGTGGTAGCTGCTAGGGTGGTCATCGATTTTGGCGTAATTCTGTCTCCATTCATGGTCGTGGTGATTTTACTCATAGACTATTATGTGGAAAACATGGTCATGCAGCTTATTCTTGTCACCGTTGGGTTTCTTCCCCTCGTTGCTTTGAGTCTACTCATTTTGCAGAGTCCTTTCAGTTGCTACAGTTGGAGATAACTTCCAGCTCATCTGATTGGTATCGATTCTGATGCAACCAACTATATGACTTCTTCTGCTTCCACTCCGGACAGCATCTCCCCCTACACTGGTAACTCTTGCGTTTCTTCTGGTAATGGTGATCATATTTCTATTTCCTATATTTGTGATTCTCAGGTTACCCATACTTTACGCTTGTATGATTGATTGGTTATTCCTAGCATTACTAAATATCTACTTTCTATCTGTAATTTAAATTGTGACCTAGGTGTTATAATATCTTTTGATGACCGGTCATTTATCATTCAGAACAAAGTCACCAAGGAAATTATGGGCAGAGGTCACAGTGAGGATAGACTTTATGTGCTGGGCCAGGGTGAAGCTGCACTGGTATCTTTCATTCAGAATAAGAAGGGGTGAGCATTGTTTGAGATGTGGCATGCTCGACTGGGTCATGTACCCCATCGTATTATTTCCATTTTGAGTAGTTCTGGACATTTGTCTGTTTCATCTTTATTGCCTAAACCTCATACCCGTGCTCCTTGTGTTATGGCGAAAGTCAAAGGCAGTATTTTGTTGAAAACCCTAAACATGCCTTGTATGTTCTTGATTTGGTTCATTATGACTTATGAGGTCCTGCCCTTGTTTTATCTTGAAATGGTTTTGCGTATATGTTGTTTTGTTGATGATTTTTTGAGATTATCGTGGATTTACCCTCTTCGTTATAAGTATGAATTTGTTGATGTGTACTCACGGTTTGAGGCTTTTGTTGAGAATCAATTTTCTGGCCGTATTAAGATATTTCAGAGTGACAGTGGCATTGAGTTTGTTAATACTTGCCTTCAGATGCATTTCACTACTAAGGGAATTTACCATCAGATCTCCCGCCCCTTCACACCTGAACGAAATGGGCATGCTGAGCGCAAACATCGCCACATTGAGGAGATGACATTGACATTTCTCTTTCAGTCTCTGCTCCCTCTTTGTTACCGCAATGATGCTTTTTCCACCACGGTTTATACCATTAACCGTCTTTCAACGTCGGTGCTTGGTGAAAAGACTCCATATGAACTTCTATTTAACCGTCCAACAGCTTACTCTAACTTCCATAATTTTGGTTGTTTGGTTTACCCTTTTACCCGACCTATGCAGGGCACAAATGATTCCCTTAGAGTCTCGCATGCATGTTTCTAGGCTATAACTCTCAGTACAAGGGGTTTCGTTGTCTTGATCCTTCCAGTGGTCTAGTATACATCACTCGCCATGCTCGGTTTGACGAACTCCATTATCCTTTTGCTTCTGATAGGGCTTCTAGTGTGGCTTTCACTTCTTTGGATGTTTCTACATCTATAGAACCTGATTCTTCTGATCTTTCATTCGATACGCCATATTTTTCTGAGCCACCTTGCCATGTCTGCTCAGACAATACTACTCCGAGTTTGCTTTTGGTTCCTGCGATCACTCCGAATTCCCTAATTGCTGATCTCGGTTCCTCGACTTGCACTCTCTCCTCGGAATCCTTCCCGATGACTCTCTTGACCTAGTTCCGGCTCATTGCATGATCATAAGAACCATGGATGACTCTTGATAGTCTGGATCATCCTCATATTATATGGTAACTAGCCTTCATGTTTATTTGGTTGCCCAGTCGGAGCCTCGTGACTATCCTGCTGCTCTTCGGGATCTATGATGGGTCTCATGGATGAAGAAATGGCCGCTCTTCGCCATCAGCATACCTGGAACTTAGTTCCTTGGTCCTCGAGCGTGAATGTGGTTGGTTCTAAATGGGTATATCGTCTCAAGTATCGCCCTGATGGAAGTATTGATCACTATAAAGCCTATCTTTTTTGCTTTGGGTTCTCTCAAATACCGGAGTTCAACTTTGATTATACCAGTACCGTTGTCAAAGCCTCTACAGTTCACACTATTTTTTCCATTGCTATCATGTGTCATTGGCTTCTTCATCAGCTTGATGTAAAGAATTCTTTCCTCAATGGTGTTCTTGATGCTCCGGTTTACATGGCGTAGCCAATAATATACAAGGAATCCACTCGCTCTAATTATGTTTGTTGCTTGTGCAAAGCTATATATGGGTTCAAGCAGGCACCTCAAGCATGGTTCTAGCGGTTCAACACTTATCTCCAACAGCTTGGTTTTCTTTGTAGCTCCACTAATACCTATTTGTTCGTGTTCTCTTATGGCACTACTTTGTTGTATCTCTTGGTCTATGTCGATGATATGATACTTACCGGTAATGACTCGTCCACCATTCGTCAGTTTATTACTCATACGAATCAGGAGTTTTCTATTAAGTATCTTGGTTCCTTCCACTAATTTCTCAGTCTGAAGGTTGAGTCTACTCCCGCTGGCTTATTTTTAGGGAAAGCCAGCTATGCTTGCAATATTCTTCACTGGGATGACGGATGTTGTTCATGTCTCTACTCCTTTTGTTTTGCAGTCTCAGCTTCACAGTGATGCTAATGGGAAGTTTGTCAATCCCACTCTTTATCGCTCATTGGTTGGCGCCCAATCTTAACTCTATGTTGGATTTCAATGGGTTTATAGATGACAATGAATTTTTTGAAATTCCAGCCTCAGGTAATAGTTTTACATGGATATGAGTTAGAAATAGGGGTAATGTCTGGGAGAGAATAGACAGAGGATTAGAAACTGAAAATTTCCAAAATATCGTTCCTAACGCACATATACATGTGAAATATAGATGGTCATCAGATCATTCACCACTTCTAGTTATACTGGATGATCAGACCAAAAGTCCAGCATTTAAATCTTTGAAAGTCCAACATTGCTAGTTAACTCACCCCCATTTTTTTGAATATTGTAGGGAGATAGTTGGTTTGAACCCGTAAACTTATCAGGCATGCTAAAATTTTCAATTAAGTTAAGGAGATTAAAGATTAAGTTGAAAGAATGGAACAAATCAATTTTTGGTGATGTTCAGGATAATGTTAAAATGGTTGAAGAAAAGGTTTTAAAAAAAAGAATTGGATCATCAAAACATTAATTCTGACCAGAGTAGAATGGTTTTACTTCAAGCACAAGCTGAATTAACCATAGCGCTGAGAATAGAAGAAATTTTTTGGAAAAAAATCCAGGATTAAATGGTTACAAAAAGGTAACTCTAATACTAAGTTTTTTCATACTTAAGTCAAGGCAAAACACTCTAAACAAAGAATTTATACAATTAAAAATTCAGATGATATGTGGTTAAATGATCCTGAAGCTATTGGTAATGAGGCTGTTAACTTCTTCTCTAATCTATTAACTGGGAAACATATTGGAATTGATGAAACCTTTAAGCCACAGATGTTGAAAAATATTCGAAGCTTAGTAGATGATTCAGCAAATCAGATGCTAAAGTAATTTGTTCAACCAGCTGAAATTAAGAAAATTGTTTTTGATATGGATAAAGAATCTGCACCAGGTCTTGATGGTTAAACAAGTACCTTTTATACTACTTTATAGGATGTATTACAGATGGTGGAATCAGTGAATGACTTCTTAGCAGGTATTACTATCCCACAAGCCATAGCTGTCTCTTTCATTACTTTGATTCCTAAGAGACAGGTTAATCTAGATTCTTAGATTTCAGACTTATAAGCCTAACTAATTTTTTGAATAAAATCTTTTCAAGAGTTTATACTGAAAGACTAAAGTGCTTAATGCCTTCTCTGATTTCTCTAGAACAATCAGCCTTTGTTCAAGGCAGAGAGTTGGCAGATAGTGTTTTTCTCATGCATGAATTAACTGAATTTTTAAATAATAAGAGAGGAGGCTTTAATGTTTTCTTCAATTTGGATATGGTAAAAGTTTTTGATTGAGGATCATGGGCATTTTTGAAAAAATTGTTATTAAAAATTAGTTTTCATGAATCGGTGGTTAATAACATTATAGGCAATCTATCAGTAGCTCGTTTCTCAGTGCTCATTAATGGTAGACCTTATAGTTTTTTTTAAACTTCAAGGGGTATAAAACAAGGAGATCGTTTGTCTCCATATTATTTTATACTCCTCACTGAAGCTTTTACTAAAAATCTGAGATTTCTATTTGAGAATTCAAGCATTGATCAATGTGCCTATATCAACCAAAAAAATAACTCACTTGAGTTTTGCTTGTGACACGATATTATTCCTAAAACCAAATAAGAAAAGCCTTAAAAATCTCATGAGCTCTTTAAGAAGATTTGAGCAAGTCATAAGGTAAAAGATTAACTTGGAAAAATAATCTTACTATTTGTTAAGCTTTGCTCCTCAGACATATCATAGAATGGTAGCTAAAATTACACACATACCTCAAGGACACTTCCCATTCAGATATTTAGGCTGTTCCATTTTTATTGGCAGACCAAAGCATACTTATTTTCAGCCACTATTTGACACCATTGCAGCAAAATTAGTATCTTGACAAAATAAATGGTTAAGTCAAGCTGGAACATTGATGCTTATTAAACATGTTCTATTTTCTATTCCTTTACATATTCTAACTGTGATAAAGCCACTAAAGGAGTAATAGAAAGACTACATATTCTCTTTGCAAAGTTCCTTTAGGGAAATTCAGATTGTAGACAAAATAAGATACGGAGATCCTGGACCAATATGAGTTACCCATATTCAGAAAATGGTTTAGCTGTAAAGGATCTCTTTCTTGTTATTAAATATTTTTCTCTAAAGCTTTGGTGGAAACTACGAAAAGGGGGGTAGTCTTTGGTCTTGTTTTATGTGGTCTTTACCAGATAGCAAGAAGATTTCAAAAACATGGAAGAGATAAAGAGAGGTGGATGAATTAGCTTAGATTAATACCAAAATCCAGGTAGGACCATGTAACACTTCTTTCTGGTTCTCCAATTGGTTTGACACTGGGATATTATGTGAAGCTTGGAATGCAGATTATGAACTTCCATATTCAGATTTGAGTGTTAAATAAATTTTCTATCTCCAGCATGATCTGAAATTATCTTTAGCCTGTGGTTTACCTGTTGGCATAAATGACTTTTTAGCTCAGGATTTCACAATTTTTTGGAATAGATGACTTTTTAGCTCAGGGTGATCTTATGATATATAAGCCGAAAACTAATGGAAAATTTACTTTGTCTTCAGCTTATGAGCTAGTTAGACCTAAAAGAATGGAAGTGCAATCTTTTAAACACCTATGGTCTAAATATTTGCCAAAAAATATTGGTATTTTTAATTGTAGGCTGTTGAATAGATTACTTCCTCTCCCAGATGTGTTGCAGGAGCAAACCTTTAACTTGTCATCCAGATGTTGTTTTGGCCTTAATGCATCTGATCACTTGCAACATGTCTTCCATGAATGTCCTCTGGTGCTAAACCTATGGAAATCTATGCATATCTTCTGTGACTTGACACAAGAAAGCTTTGCTAATTTATGGAATAGATTCTTTTATTACTGGAATGTCAAGTTAAAGTCTAAGCTTCAGAGGATATGGGTAAGATTGTTGCCTGTAGTTATAACTTGGGTGATATGGTGTGCTAGAAATAGTTCAATCCATAACCAGATTCAACCCAGGTTTGTTATTATGAGAAAGAGAATCATTCACCTTATGCAGGATATTTTTAGTGTTCATAATTTAACCTAGAGCTATGCTGATGCTAATTGCATGCAATTTGAGTTTTTTTGCCTAGCCCCAGTTCACAGATTCTTGTGTGAAAAATTTTGCACCCAGGTTTACTGGAAACAACCATTAGCATCCTTTAAATTGAACACGGATGGATTTTCTTTGGGATTATCAAGTTCAGTTGGTGCTAGTATGGTGCTCAAAGATAGGGATGTAATAATTGTTAAACAAGTTGATATGCATGTAAACAAGCTGGTGCTAGTATGCCACCAAAACAAATGGCATAATCATAAGTAGACCAACGAGTCTCAATACACGAGGCCAATCAGCATCAGAATAACCCAAAACTGGCAAAGTGGAAGAATTCTTGCGGAACTGAAGTCCATAATGTGTTGTACCACAGACCTAACGCAAAATTTGAGTGACAGCTTGGTAATGGTCATTAGTAGGAGACTGCATATACTGACTGACCGTGTTCACATCATAAGAAATGTCGGGACGCGTACTGGACAAATACTGTAGTACACCAACCAAAGAGCGGTAAAGAGTGAGATTTCCGAATGGCTTACCAGAAGTGCTGGAAAGCTAAGAAAAAGATACAAAAGGAATAGCTACCGGCGTTGAGTCTTGCATTCCGGCGTGAAATAAAATGTCCTTGGCCTATCTGGCTTGGACAAGGAATAAGCCATCAAAATTTTGCCAACCTCCAAACCCAAAAAATACTGTAAAGTGCCAAGATTAGTGATCTTAAACTCTTGATGAACACGAGCAATGAACTTGCTGATGAGATGACCATCATTCCCAATAAGAATAATGTCATCAACATAAACTAGCAAATAAAGTAGAGAAGCACCTTGTGAAAAAACAAATAAAGAGGTATCCGCAGAACTGCATACAAAACCAAAGCCAACCAAAAAGGAACTAAATCATTGAAACCAAGCATGGAGTGCTTGTTTCAAAACATAAATGGCTTTGCGCATACACCAAACAAAATCAGGGTGCATAGGATCTTTGAAACCGGCAGGCTGCTCCATATAAACCGGGGAATGAAGAACGAAATTAAAAAAATGCATTCTTCACATCAAGCTGTCGTAATGGCCAATTACAAGTGACAGCAAGAGACAAAATAGTACAAACAGTAGATGCTTTCACAACCGGACTGAATGTATGATCATAATCATAATCGGGTAACTGAGAAAAACCTTGAGCAACTAACCTGACAATAATTCATTTATTTTCATTCAATTATTCTAGGCAAAGTTTTGGAAAAGACCGTCTTTCCATAGGCATATGGAATAACTGGGTTGAATTGAAATTATAGAAAGGTAAAAGATTTTAGTTGCAATATTAAAATTTTATTATGTAACATGTAGCAGTAATATGTTTATGACCAGAGTAATACAACCAAAAATTTTAATTTTAATTTCTTCAAATTTACAGTTTAAAATTTGGTCTTTCCATAACTCATAGAAAGACCGTCTTTCAAGAGCCGGACTCATTATTATATGGTTTTAATCTCCAGCTCAATTTCCTCCAGTTATTTTATCCATTTAAGGGTGTCTTGGTTAAAAATCCATTTATTACACATGCAAAAAATGATATTGCACGTTATCATACTTTTGACCTTTGTAGTTATGTATCTAGGATTAGGGAAACTACGACATCACATTGGCGAATGTTGGTCCAAATCATCAGTACTGGTTAGGAATAGGAAATTTTATTGGTTGACAGTATTAAACATTAATTAAAGATCATTCCATTTTCCATTCTCTTTAGAGTAGTGGGATCGATCTCCATGATTTTAGGTCTGCCAACCATTTTATTTTTGGCCACTTTATACCATCAATCCCTTTTTAAAAAAATTGTCAAACTTTTAATCTTCTTTTAAAACTATCATATTATTCCCATTTAGCCATTAATTTTATACTAAATTAATTCAACCGTGTATACATATTTTTAATTGTATACTTTTTCGTCCCATTTCAAATCGCAATTTAACTATTCATTTAGTCAAAATTTCTTAACTTTGACCATAAAATTAAATTGGTTTATAAGGATATATAGACACTATTGAGTTCTTGTTCTATTCAATATAACATATATTTTTAAAATATCAAATTTAAAAATTTCTTATTATATTTTTAGTCAAAGATACTAAAGATCAAATATTTCTTGAGGCAACTGTTGAAAGTTAAAGTGTAAAATTTGAAATGTTACATGGAGATTAGTTAAGTAAAATGACGATGTTAAGAGAATGAAAGTAGTAGATATTTACATGTCCATGTAACTAGCATGATTCTTGTCTTCATTTTAATCCAGGTTAGCCTTAAATTCCTCAATTTCTCATGCTCACATGAATATTTAAAACGATAATTTATTACCTATAAGTTTAAGAATTATATGTATTATTTTTAAGAATTATTTTTATTAATGAATAGTAACATTATGTGAACATCACTTGTAATTTTAATTAGATTAGAATCAATTTTCTAGTTGAGTTTAGGTCTTTTGTACTACTATATAATTTACCCTACAGACATACAATTATTACCTTGTAAATTCTTTTCTCACGGAGATACGATGCGAAGTTTCCCGGGGTATACGATATTATTTACCTAAATTACTTAGTTAATGGAAATGGACTCCTTAGGTTGTACTTTGATATTACGGTCCTGATAATTAATGTGAAGTAATTAAATAGACTTTACCAAATTAACTTTCCTATTCCAAATTTGATACTTCTGCGAAATTTATTACTTTCCTATACCCAATAGGCCATTACCATCACATGCTGACACGCAACATTCTATTCCGAATTTCCTTCACATATCCAACCTTTTGTCCATCCCTTTCCCATTCCTAATAACTCAGTTTTCTTTTGTCCATCCCTAACAACACATCTTCCAGAATTGTAAAAGATAAGCTCACGTGTTAATTTTGTGGCAATATTAGCAATCTCACTCAGTCATTAATATGATACTATATGAATTGAAAATTTATATTTTAATAATATTTTTGACTTCTATTACCTCCTCTTTATCCGGTAATTTAAAATACAACTAAGCCTACTAATTCTCACTAAAACAGTCCCAAAGACATCAGTATTTCAATACCGGTTGATCAATGCCGTTGTTATGAATATCATATACACAAGGTTGGAGAAAAAAAATATACTGGTGCCCAGCTATGTGTCCTTCCAGCATAGATTGAATAGTAATCGGTGTCATTGACAGGTGCCTCTGTAAGAAGATATTTAAAAATGACTTTTTCCACCATCAGTTGATTTTTTGAAGGGTAATTACCGGTGCTAGAACCGGTGTCTATGGTATAAAAAAGTTGCTATCACCGGTTGGAGGGTACATGTACCGGTGCATTAAATGCTCACCTAATCATTTTTTTTCGCGGGTAAAAAGGAGAATTTTTTTATGTGGACTGATGAGACGTCAAATGCATGTATTTTTCGAATCATTTAAAATCTCTTTTGTTATCTTTTTGTTGGAAAATTGCTAGATTTAGGTAGGTTTATATCATAAGGGGTTTAGATAACCGTTTTCGCTTTTCGTATCTAAAACCTTCATTTTGCAACATAGTTTGAGTCTAATGGATTTTTGGTCCTTACGAGCATCTAGATTCCTTTTTGTAAGCTTAATTTGTAGTTTGCTTGTAACACTTTGGAGTATTTTACTGAAGGCCACTCGGAAGGATGGTCGAAGATTGAAGGCCACGAGTCAAAACATGGTAGAAGATAAAAGGGCTGGAGAAGGAAAAGAAAGTAGCGGATGAATTGTTATCCGGACGTTTTAACCGAGTTCCGGGAAAAATCCAAGAAGAACAAACCTCTGAGGGTGGGACCATTGGATTTGTCTTCTCAAGCACTATAAAATTGACTACAAGAACTCCCGAATCGGATTAACGGTTCACTCGTAGCGACCGAGGTGAAGAAGACCGGGCGCGCGGTCCGGGAGCTCTACCGAGGTCCCGCGCACCCAAAATCGAGACAAAAATGAGCCTCAGCGTCAAAAATGCGCAGGCAGCCCCTGATCCCGTGCGCTCGCGCGCACAACCCGTGCCAGCGGTCGGCCTGGTGCTTCAGCGCCCGAACATCCGCGCGCCAGCGCCCAGACTCGCGCAGCCGCTGCGCGCCCGCTCACTACCCGCGCGGCAAGTGCCCCAGCGCCCGCCATCCCGCACCAACGCTCGGTCCCTGCGCGCCAACGTTCAGCAGCTCCGCCCGGGGCGTCCATCACCTGCGCGGCCAGTGAACCCGCGCGCCCGGAACCCCACATTGACCATTCTTCTCACATTTTTGGGGACTATAAATACTCCTTCCTTATCTTCATTCCACAACTTCTCTTGGCCGAAAATCCTCCATTTGAAACCCTAGTTCTTCATTTCTCTTCTTCATTTCTCTGTTTGTTTAAGTATGAATTTGTATATGAATGTTAGTATGATTTGTGTTAGCTAAACTTATCACTTGGGAGCAATTGTTTGAAGCTTC
>JAULKM010073064.1:0-11879 GCA_032355605.1 Rubia tinctorum
TTGTAGTTGTTATCAAATTTATGGTTCTTAGTATATAATGCCATTGATGAAATACCTTTAGGCGTTGTTTGTCTAGAATGCTTATCAATGAGGTTTACAAATGGTCGTTGAACGTCTTTGTGAATTACTAACTAAGGAGAAATGAATGTTGATCCTCGAATAGAGGTGATAACATTCCCCATATGCAATTAATGTGAATGAATGAGTCTAGGATCTATAAGTGGGTTGGAAGTGGAAATCAATTGCCCCCAAGGCTTTGTTAATTGTGATTTTACCATCTTTTTAGTAGTTTACTCTGATAGTTGTGTTGTCTTTCAATTCATAACTTAGAAAACCAACCAAAACCCCCATCTTTACATGCTTTTATATATATCTATCTATCTTTATCTAGGCTTAAATCCACCCCTATATGCATGAACCCTTAGGAAAATCCCTCTTTTTTGTGGATGACCCTGACTTGCCAGTACCTACTTAATTGTATTTAGTAAGCATTTAGGGCTTATAAATTATATCTTTGAGAGGTATGGCGACGACCTTCCACCCCCTTTATGTGCTGTTATATATATATGCATATATTTATATCTAACGTAGTATTTACCATTATATGAGCAAACGTTTAGGAAAATATCTTGTCTCTGTGGACGACCCCGACTTTCCATTATCTACTTAGTTGTAGTTAAGAGCACTTTTGGGCTTAAAAATTGTAAATTTGAGAGGTACGACGATGACCTCCCACATCATGATTTCACCATGCTACAAATATGCCCATTTTTGCATAAAACTTGCATGAATCGCCTATCCACAGGAGGACAAATGCACTTAAACTGAAACCATACGTACGAAAGTTGCACTAAAAGGTAAAAGCGTTGCACTTAGTATTCCTTGATCGACCATCGTCCATCGCTCGTCTTACGAAAATGGGTGAAATAGCCGTATGAAATCAATCTAGTATAAAGAAAGCTATAGAGATCCCTTACTTGTCACCGACCGAGTTGGTGCAAAATCGCATGCACAGACGAAAATTGCAGTGCACATTTATGCAAAAAGAAATTTAAAGTGCAAAATTTTGAACCAAGAAATAAAAATAAAGAAATGGTAGTTTAAGATAGATGGAAAGGATTTTATGTGAATATACTTACTTGATTAATTTGTACTTTAAATGCACTGTAAACTCATATACTAGAAAAAATACAAACTAATTATAAAAATTTATATTTTTTAAATGAATACGGAAACAAAACGTGCATGAACAATTTACTGTGGATCAATTGTACGCATGGAACATAGAGGGATTTATTCTCTCTTCAAATCGCTCGTATTTTCACACATATACAACACCGCTTCTCTCATCCCACACCGCTATTTCCATATTAATTTCCTGTCTATGTTAACATGGAAACATGTAACCATAATTATTCTGGTTTATAAAAAAATTAATAATTAAATTATCACACTTATTAGTCCCTGGTGGATAGGATGTCCAAGTATTATGTAAAATTTAGGGGCTTGTTGCATGAGTATATTATTTTCTCCCATAAGGTAGTTAGTTTATGTCATTGATTAATCAAATATAGTGACGTAAAATTGGGACTTTGTGATGGAATGGAAGAGCAACATATAGGCTGACCTTAGGCCATAGAAATATTTGAACTCTCTGAAACCTATCCGAAGTTTTGTCTGACCGACATTGCTACAAGTTATTTGTAGCCTCCATGTAGTGCCCTCAGGGTTGACCAGCATTACGATTTCACCATGCAACAAATCTGCAAAATTTGCACAATTCTTGCTAGAATTGCCTGTCAACGGGGGGAAAATAAATGTAAACTGAAACTATACATACAAAACTCGCACTAAACCGTAAAAGAGTTGCACTTACTATTCCTTGATCAACTATTGTCTATCGTTAGTCTTACTGAATCTGGTATAAATGAAATGAACAAAAACATGAGAAATAACCTCATCAAATCAATCTAGCTTAAGGAAATCTATAGCAATCCCTTACCTGTCACCGACCGAGTTGGTGTAAAATGATACGCACTAAGAAAACTTGCAGTGCACATTTATGCACAGAGAAACTTAACGTGTAAATTTATACGCAGATAAATATCAATAATAAAGAAATGGTAGTCGAAGATGGATGTAAAGGATTTTATGTGAATTTTCTTACTGAATTTATTAGCACATTTAACGCATTATAAACTCATTTCCTAGAAAATACTAACTATTTATAAATAATTATATTTTAAAAAATAAATAAGGAAATAAAACGTGTATGAAGTATTTACTATGGATCAATTGCATGCATGGCACGTAGAGGGATTTATTATCTCTTCAGATTGTCCATATTTTCACACATATACAACACCACTCCTCTCTTCCTGCAGCGTTGTTTCCATTTTAATTTCCTGTCAATGTTAACATGGAAACACGTAACCAAAATTATACAGGTTTATAGAATTATGTAATAATTAAATTATCATACTTATGAGTCCCAGATCGATATGATGTCCAAGTATATTGTTAAATTGAGAGGCCTCTTGCATGAGGATCTAATTTTTTCCAATAGGGTAGTAAATTTACGTCATTGATTAGTCAAATATCATGATGAGAAATTGGAACTTTTTCATGGATTGGAAGAGGAAAATATAAGCCGACTATAGGCCATAGAAATCTTTGAACTCTCTATACCTGCACGAAGCCATGTATGACCATCGTTGCTACGTGCTAGCTGTACCTGCCATGCAGTGCCCTCCGGGTCCACCAGTATCACGATTTTACCATGCAACAAATCAGTACATTTTTGCACAAACCTCTCTAGAATTACCTGTCAATGGGACAGAATATACTTAAACCAAAACCATATGTACGAAAGTTGCACTAAAACATAAAAGAGGTTCACTTACTACTATTCCTTAATCAACCATCACCTATCATTCGTCTTACGGATTCTGGTGCAAAGGAAATGAATAAAAATATGAAATTGCCGTATGAAATCAATCTAGCTCGAAGAAAGCTATAGAAATCACTTACTTGTCTCCGACCGAGTTAGTGAGAAATCGCACGCACTCAGAAAACTTGCAGTGCACATTTATGCAAAAAGGAATTTGACGTGCAAATTTCTACACCGAGAAATATCAATAATAAAGAAATGGTAGCTGAAGATAGATGGAAAGGATTTTATGTGAATTTACTTACTGGATTAATTAGTACTTCAAACACACTGTAAACTCATTTTCTAGAAAAAATACAAATTAATTATAAATATTTATATTTTTAAAATTAATAAGGAAATAAAACGTGTATGAATAATATACTATAGATCAATTGCACGCATGACACGTAGAGGGATTTATTCTCTCTTCAAATTGCCCGTATTTTCACACGTATACAACACCGCTTCTCTCTTCCCGCACCGCTATTTCCATTTTAATTTACGGTCAATGTTAACATGGAAACATGTGAACAAAATTATACTGGTTTACAAAGTTCTATAATAATTAAATTATCACACTTATGAGTCCATGGTCGATAGGATGTTCCGGTATAATGTAAAATTGCAGGCCTCTTGCATGTGGATATAATTTTCTCCAATAGTTTAGTCAATTTCCGTCATTGATTAGTCAAATATTGTGACATGAAACTGTGACTTTGTGATGGATTGGAAGAGCAACATATAGGCTGACTTTAGGCCAAAGAAATCTTTGAAGTCTTTGAAACCTGCGTAAAGCTATGTCTGACGGTCGTTGCCAAAAGCTAGCTGTACCCGCCATGCATTGCCCTCCGGGTCGATCAGCAATACGATTACACGATGCAACAAATCTACGAAAATTTCACAAACCTGACTGGAATTTCCTGTCAACGAGGAAAAAATACACATAAACTGAAACCATACGTACGAAACTCGCACTCAAACTTAAAAGAGTTGCACTTACTATTCCTTGATCAACCGTCATCTATCGTTCGTCTTACAGAATATGGTGTAAGATAAATGAACAAAAACAGTTGAAATAGTCGTATGAAATCAATCTAGCTTAAAGAAAGCTATAGAAATTCCTAATCTATCACCAACCGAGTTGGTGAAAAGTCGCACGCACGGAGAAAACTTGTAGTGCACATTTATGCACAGAGAAACTTAACATGCAAATTTCTACATGGAGAAATATCAATAGTAAATAAATGGCAGTTGAAGATGGATGGAAAGGATTTTATGTGAATTTACTTACTGAATTTATTAGAACTTTAAACAAACTGTAAACTCATTTCCTAGAAAAATACTAACTAATTATAAATATTTATATTTTTAAAAATAAATAAAGAAATGAAACTTGTTTGAACTATTTACTATGGATCAATTGCATGCATGGCACGTAAAAGGATTTATTCTCTCTTCCGATTTTCCGTATTTGCACACATATACAACACGGTTTGTCTGTTCTTTCCTCGTTATATCCATTTTAATTTCCAGTCAATGTTAACATGAAAACATGTAACAAGAATTATACTGGTTTATAAAATTTTGTAGTAATTAAATTATCACAATTACGAGTGTCTGGTCAATAAGATGACCAAGTGTAGTGTAAAATATAGGGGTCTCTTGCATGATTTGCCGTCATTGGTTTGCCAAATATCCTGACGTGAAACTGGGACTTTCTGATTTATTAGAAGAGCAAAATTTAGGCTAACTTTAGGCCATAGAAATATTCAAAGTCACTGAAATCTTGCACGAAGCCATTTCTGATCATCGTTGCCGCGAGGTAGCTGTACCTGCCTTGCCTTGCCCTCTGGGTAAATGAGAATCTCAATTTCACCATTCAATGAATCCACACATTTTTGCACAAATCTAGCCTGAATCTCCGGTCAACAGGGGACAATTAAACCTAAACTAAAACCATACACACGAAAGACATACTAAAATGTAAAAGAGTTGCAGTTACTATTCCTTGATCGACCATCGTCTATCGTTCTTGTTACAAAATGTGGTGTTAAAAAATGAACAAAAATGGATGGAATAGCCGTATGAAATTAATCTAGTATAGAGAAAGCTATTGAAATCTCTTACCTGTCGCCGACCGAGTTGGTGAAAAATCGCACGCACGAAGAAAACTTGCAGTGCACATTTATGCACAAAGAAATTTAACATGCAAATTTCTACACCGTGAAGTATTAATAATAAAGAAATGGTAGTTGAAGATAGATGGAAATGATTTTATGTGAATTTACTTACTGGATTATTTAGTACTTTAAACGCACTGTAAATTTATTTCCTACAAAAAATACAAACCAATTATAAATATTTATATTTTAAAAATTAATAAGGAAATAAAACGTGTATTAAAAATTTACTATGGATCAATTGCATGAATTGAATGTAGAGGGATTTATTCTCTCTTCAAATTGCATGTATTTTAACACATATACAACACCACTTCTTTCTTCCGGCCCCACTATTTCCATGTCAATTTTCTGTCATTGTTAACATGGAAATATGTAACCAGAATTATACTGGTTTATAAAATTCTCTAATAATTAAATTGTCACACTTATGAGTCCCTGCCCAATAGGATGTACAGGTGCCTCTTGCATGAGAATCTAATTTTCTCCCATAGGGTAGTCAATTTCCATCATTGATTAGTCAAATATCGTGATGCGAAATTGGAACTTTGTGATAGATTGGAAGAGCAGCATGTAGGCTAACTTTAGGCCATAAAAATCTTTGAGCTCTCCGAAACCTGCACGAAGCTATGTCTTACTGTTGTTGCCACAAGCTAGCTATACCCGCCATGCAGTGCCCTCCTGGTCGTCCATCATTACGATTTCACCATGCAACAAATCCAATTTTTTTTGCACAAACCTCAACGGACATGCCTGTCAACGGGGGGGGGGGGGGGATAAACTTAAACTGAAACCATGCATACGAAAATTGCACTACTACATAAAAGATTTGAATAAATAAATGGTAGTTGAACTTGGATGGAAAGGATTTTATGTTAATTTACTTACTGAATTTATTAGCACTTTAAATGCACTATAAACTCATTTACAGTGCGTTTAAATACTAACTAACTAACTACAAATATTTATATTTTTGAAAATAAATAAGGAAATAAAACGTGTATGAAGTATTTACTATGGATCAATTGCACGCATGACACTTAGAAGGATTATTCTCTCTTCAGATTCCCTAAATTTTCACACATATACAACACCATTCCTCTCTTCCCGCAGCGTTAATTACATTTTAATTTCCTGTCAATGTTAACATGGAAACATGTAACCAAAATTATACTGGTTTATCAAATTCTGTAATAATTAAACTATCATACTTATGATTCCTTGGTCGATAGTATGTCCAAGTATATTGGAAAATTGAGGGGCCTCTTGCATGAGGATCTAATTTGGTTCCATGCGGTAGTCAATTTACGCCATTGAATTATCAAATATCTTGACGTGAAACTGGGACTTTTTCATAGATTTGAAGATGAAAATATAGGCCGACTTTAGGACATAGAAATATTTGAACTCTCTCAAACCTGTGCTAAGCCATGTATGACCGTTGTTCCCACAAGCTACTTGTACCTGCCATGCAGTACCCTCGAGGTCCACCAGCATCACTATTTCACCACGCAACAAATCCTCACATTTTTGCACAAACCTCGCTGGAATTACTTGTCAATGGGGGAAAAATAAACTTAAACTAAAACCATACGTACGAAAGTTGCTTTGAAACGTAAAAGAGTTACACTTTCTATTCCCTAATCAACCATCATCTATCGTTCGTCTTACGGATACTGGTGTATAGGAAATGAACAAAAACAAGTGAAATAGCCGTATGAAATCAATATAGCTTAAAGAAAGCTATAGAAATCCCTTACCTGTCACCGATCGAGTTGGTGAAAAATTGCATGCACGGAGAAAACTTGTAGTACACATTTATGCACAGAGAAACATAAATTTCAAATTTCTACACAATGAAATGTCACTAATAAAAAAAGGTAGTTGAAAATGGATAGAAAGTATTTTATGTGAATTTACTTACTGAATTTATAAGAACTTTAAATTCACTGTAAACTCATTTCCTATAAAAAAAAACTAAAACTAAAAATTTATATATTTTAATATAAATAAGGAAATAAAACGTGTATGAACTATTTACTATGGATTAATTGCATGCATGGTATGTAGAGGGATTTATTCTCTCTTCAGATTCCCTATATTTTAACACTATACAACACCGCTCCTCTCTTCCCACAGCGTTATTTCCATTTTAATTTCCTGTCAATGTTAACATGGAAACATGTAACCAGGAAAAATTGAGGGGCCTCTTGCATGAAGATCTAATTTGGTCCCATAGGGTAGTCAATTTACGTCATTGCATTGTCCAATATTATGACGTGAAACTGGGACTTTGTCACGGATTAGAAGAGGAAAATATAGGCCGACTTTAGGTCGTAGAAATCTTTGAACTCTCTGAAACCTGCGCGAAGCCATGTATGACCATCGTTGCCACAAGCTAGCCATACCTGCTATGCAGTGCCCTCCAGGTCCACCAGCATCATGATTTCACCATTCAAAAAATCCTCACATTTTTGCAGAAACCTAGCTGGAATTACTTGCCATTGGGGGAAAATAAACTTAAACTGAAACCATACGTACGAAAGTCGCACAAAAACATAAAAGAGTTTCACTTACTATTCTTTGATCAACCATCGTCTATCGTTCATCTTACGGATACAGGTGTAACAGACATGAATAAAACCAGGTGAAATAGCCGTATGAAATCAATCTAGATTAGAGAACGCTATAGAAATCCCCTACTTGGTATGACTGAGCTGGTAAAAAATTGCACGCACGGAGAAAAATTGTGCACATTTATGCACAGAGAAACATAATGTGAAAATTTCTACACAGAGAAATATCAATAATAAACAAATGGTAGTTGAAAATGGATTGATAGGATTTTATGTTAATTTGTTTTGTAATTTATTAGCACATTAAATGCATTGTAAACTCATTTCCTAGAAAAAAATAAAATCTAATTATAAATATTTATATATTTTAATATAAATAAGGAAATAAAACGTGTATGGATCAATTGCATGCATGCCACATAAAAGGATTTATTCTCTCTTTAGATTACCCATATTTGGCCACATATACAACACCACTTCTCTCTTTCTACACCGTTATTTCCATTTAATTTTAATTTCTAGTCAATGTTAGCTTAGAAACTTGTAACATGATATATAATGGTTTATAAAATACTGTAATAATTAAATTATAACACTTATGAGTCCCTCGTCAATAGGATGTTAAAGTATAGTGTAAAATAGAGGGGCCTCTTGCATGATGATCTAATTTTCTCCCATAGTGTAGCCAATTTCCATCATTGAGTTGTAAAATTTTGTAACGTGAAAGTGGAACGTTTTGATGGATTGTAAGAGTAAAATATAGGTTGACTTTATGCCATTAAAATCTTTGAACTCTCTGAAACCCGCACAAAGCAATGTCCAACCATTGCTGCCACGGGCTACCTTTACCCGCTATACAGTGCCCTCCGGGTCTTCCAGCATCACGATTGCACAATGCAACGAATCCATACATTTTTGCACAAACCTCGCCTGTATCGCCTGTCAATAAGAGAAAAATAAATTTAAACTGAAATCATACGTGCAAAAATTGCACTAAAACATAAAAGAGTTGAACTTACTATTCCTAGATCGACCATCTTTTATCGTTCATCTTATGGAATTTGGTGTTAAGAAAACAAACAAATGTAGTTGAAATAGCCGTACAAAATCAATCCGGTATAAAGAAAGCTATAGAAATCCCTTACCTGTCGCCGACCTAGTTGGTGAGAAATAACATGCACGGAGAAAACTTGCAGTGCACATTTATGCACATAGAAACTTAACATGCATATTTCTGCACAGAGAAATATCAATAATAAATAAATGGTAATTGAAGATGGATGGGAAGGATTTTATGTGAATTCACTTACTGGATTAATTAGTACTTTAAATGCACTGTCAACAAATTTCCTAGAAAAAATATTATTGATCAATTGCATGCACGACATGTAGAATAAGTTATTCTCTCTTTAGATTACTCGTATACACAACATCCCTTGCCTATTCTTTCCATTTTAATTTCCTGCTAATGTTAACATGGAAACATGTAACCATAATTATGTTGGTTTATGAAATTCTATAATAATTTAGGGGTCTCCGATCGATAGGATGCCAAAGTATTGCGTAAAATTGAGGGGCCTCTTGTATCAGGACCTAATTTTCTCCGATAGGGTAGTCAACTTCCGTCATTGATTTGTCAAATATCGTGACATGAAACTGGGACTTTCTAAGTGATTCGAAGAGCAAAATATGGGCTGACTTTAGGCCATAAAAATCTTCTAACTCTCTGAAATCTTCACAAAGCCATGTTCGGCCATTGTTGCCACGGGCTAGCTACACCAGCCATGTAGTGCCCTCTGGGTCCACCAGTATCATGAGTTCACTATGCAACAAATCTGCATATTTTTGCAGAAAGCTAGCCAGAATCATCTGTCAACGAAGGACACATAAACTGAAACAGAAACAATACGTATGAAAGTCACACTTAAAGGTAAAAGAGTTGCACTTACTATTACTTGATCGACCATCGTCTATCGTTCGTCTTATGGAATTAGGTGTTAAATGAATGAATGAAACGGGTGAAATAGCTGTACAAAATCAATCTAGTATAAAGAAAGCTAAAGAAATCCGTTACCTATTCTATACCGAGTTGGTGAGAAATCGCACGCTCGGGGAAAACTTGTAATGAACATTTTTGCACAGAGAAAGTTAACGTGTAAATTTATACACAGCGAAATATCAAAAATAAATAAATGGTAGTTGAACATAGATAGAAAGGATTTTATGTGAGTTTACTTACTGGATTAATTATCACTTTAAACGCATTCTAAACTCATTTTCCCAAAAAATACAAACTAATTCAATATATTTAATTTTTTAAAAAACAAATAAGGAATTAAAATGTGTATGAACTAGTTATTATGGATCAAGTGCATGCATGATACATAGAAGGATTTACTTTCTCTTTAGATTGCCCATATTTGTACATATATACAATACTGCTTCTCTCATTCTGCCCCGTTATTTCAATTTATTTTTATTTTCCTGTCAATGTTTACTTGGAAACAATTAACAAGATATATACTAGTTCATAAAATACTGTAATAATTATATTATCACACTTACGAGATTCCCTGGTTGATAGGATGTTCAAGTATAGTGTAAAATTGAGGGGCCTCTTGCATGAGGATCTAATTTTCTCACATAGTGTAGTCAATTTCCGTCATTGATTTTTAAAATATCATGACGTGAAACTACAACTTTATGATGTATTATAAGAACAAAATATAGGTAGACTTTAGGCCATAAAAATATTTGACCTCTCCTAAACCTGTACGAAGCAATGTCCAACCGTTGTTGCCACGGGTTAGCTGTACTCTCCATACAGTGCCCTCCGGGTCTTCCAGCATCACAATTTTATCATGCAATGAATCCAAACAATTTTGTACAAACCTCGCCAGAATCTCCTGTCAACAGTGGAAAAATAAACTTAAATTGAAACCATGCATACGAAAGTTGCACTAAAACGTAAAAAGAGTTGCACTTACTATTCCTTGATAGACCATCATCTATAGTCCATCTTATGGAATCTGATGTTAAGAAAATGAACAAATATGGGTAAATAGAGGTACAAAATCAATCTAATGTAAAGAAAGATATAGAAATCCCTTACCTATCGCCGACCGAGTTGGTGAGAAATCGCATGCACGAAGAAAACGTACAGTGCACATTTATGCACAGAGAAACTTAACGTGCAAATTTCTGCATAGAGAATTATTAATAATAAAGAAATGGTAGTTGATGATGGATGGAAAGGATTTTATGTTAATTTACTTACTGGATTAATTAGCACTTTAAACGCACTATAAACTCATTTCCTACAAAAAATCCAAACTAATTAAAAATATTTATATTTTAAAAATAAATAAGGAAATGAAATGTGTATGAACTACTTACTATGGATTAATTTCATGCATGGAACATAGAAAGATTTATTCTCTTTTTAGATTTCCCATATTTGCACAAATATACAAAACCATTTCTCTCTTCGTGCACCGTTATTTCCATTAAATTTTAATTTCTTATCATTGTTAACTTGGAAACATGTAACAAGATATATACTGGCTTATAAAATACTGTAATAATTAAATTATCAAAGTTACGAGTTCTTGGTTGATAAGATGTCCAAATAGAGTGAAAAATTGAGGGGCTAGTTGCACGAGGATCTAATTTTCTCCCATTGGGTAGTCAATTTCAGTCATTGATTTAATAAATATTGTGACGTGAAACTGGGACTTTCTAATGAATTATGAGAGCCAAATATTTGCTGACTTTAGGCAAAAAAAATATATTTGAACTCTCTGAAACATTCACGAAGCCGGTCCGGTCGTTGTTGCCACACGCTAACTGTGCCTTCCATATACAGTGCCCTCCTGCTTTTCCAGCATCCTGATTTCACCATGCAATGAATCCATGCATTTTTGCACAAACCTTGCTGGAATTGCCTATCAACTGGGGAAAAATAAACTTAGACTGAAACCACATATATGAAAGTTGATATGAATCTTCTTGCGAAAACTCTGGATTGCGGAAAATTGGATCTTTATTTATTTGTGGATCTCGCCCAACTCAAATAAATGCACGAATCGCAGCGTCTAGCCCGCAGAGTACACTAAACTCGACTTATAAGCGTCTAACCCGCAGGGTACACTTACAAGGTTTCTCTACAAACGTCTAGCCCGCAGGGTACGT
>JAULKM010073085.1:0-11879 GCA_032355605.1 Rubia tinctorum
TATGGATGTTGGGAATGCATAGAGAAATTGGGAGGAATTCTTGTCGAATTTTCAATAAATTCCGAATTCGGAAAAGAAGGACGGAAGTTGGGATTTTGAGAAGAATTTTCTAAATTAATAGAATTTGGAATTGCCTTATTTTTCCCCTTGGACGTTCTTCGTGAATCCATCACAAAAATATGTGGAAACGAAAGTGAGAATTTGGAAAATTTTTAGCAAAAGAAACAAGGAGATAGAAGTTTTGAAATTGGAAGTGGTGTAATAAAATTGGTTGAAATCGGATCTATTTATAGGTAAAAATGTGGGGGATTTTAAATTTAAAAATTAAAATCTGAAAATATAAAAAAATTCAATTTTTTAATTAAAAATTTTGATTTTTTATAAAAAAAAATCGATTTTTTATATAAAAATATCCGTTGGGACATGTGGCGCCATGTGAGTGGGACACGTGTCCCAGTAAAAGCAGGTCACAAAAAATCCGTTGCATGGGGGACATGTGTCGCCTTGTGACGCGGCCACGTGTCCCCCAAATTTGAAAACTCAGCCGTTTTGAAAAAATTACCGTTGCAGACACGTGACCCAACCATTGGACGACATGTGTCCGCGTATAAAATTAAAAAAATGTAGCTCAAGTGGGACACGTGGCCCAGTGAGGGACTGCCACGTGTCCCAGGACCGGTCCAAAATGGTAGGCGCGCAGAGGCAGCCCCACGGTCTGAGCATGACCACACAGTTCACGTGCTCCTTCTCGGCCTCTTCACCAGACTCTTACCAAGAGCCTCTAGAGCAAGAGACTATCCCCACTGTGGGGATTTTCGGTAGAGACCACCACTGCACATTGATCTGTTATGAGCTAAGTAAATTCAGTGTTTGATAAACAACTAAAAATATTTATTTTAAAAGCAAAAGTTATATTTAAAGTAAAAGCATAATCCGATCTATTTCAACTTTAAAAATACAGTAAGCTAGCTTCGTTAATGATTGCAACTTCACCTCACATTGATCTGTTTATGTTGGACATAAGTGAGAGAGAATCTGCTTAAAAAAAACCCGTGTAGAGAGAGAATCTGATAAATGCACGTTGAGCTTCGGACAACATTCGTGACCGTACATGGTCCCCCGGAGTTCTCTCCATCATGTCGGACTAGTTTGGTGAAAATAGTACTCCATCGGTGTAATCCATTTGTTACCGTAGCAATGACATATTTACCTTTTCACGATTATCAGTCAATAGCTCTAAATACATATATAAATTCTGCATTAAAAATTAATATTTAGGAAATATATGTTTAGATGAATTTAACAATATCTCACATTATATATTTATTATTATATATATTAATTTATATTTATGGTAAAAGTTTACCAAATTTATTTTTTTAAAAATTAAATATATCAATACTGGTGAGACGGTAGGAGTATGTAGTTTGGAGAATACGAGAGAAGTGGTATTATTTAATCTTGAATGTATATATATTTTTGTTTATTTGATTTATTTGTGGCACGGGAAACATAACAAAGTGAGTTTGAGAAGATTAAAAAACTAATCATTTACTATTGGTTGACTTTTTTAAAATCAAACTATTGGTTGACTTATATTTGTACAAAAATACAGTTTCATATTGTTGGTGGTTGGAAATTAAACCATCCAAATAATGGGGTTTTGAAGGTGCTAATCCTCTATATTCTTTCCGAACCTCTATAACTGGCTTCCTTTAAAACGACATTATACTCCTTCGATTTGTCTAATTGCAGATGTTTGGATTTATGTGGGAGAAAATGAGTGGATGGAATTGAATGTATAAAGTATAAAGTAGAATGAAGAGATGAAATTGAAGGAATATTGTCAAAAAGGTAAGTGTGTCATTTTTAAAAAAGCCAAAAAGTCAAGTGTGTCACAAATAGATAAACGAAGGGAGTAATTTTTTAATAAAGTAAACTAAGTGGTGATGATTATATTGGAAGAATAAAAAGTAAATTGAGTGAATGAAAACCACCAATATCTTGTCAAAAAGGGGAAGGAGTCAAAATAAAAATACCACCCAAAATAAAAAAAATCGAAGCATTATAAGAGGACCTGAGAGTGAGTATAAACAATCAAAAAAACAAAAGTCTCATACAATTTAGGTAACAAAAGTTTGTGGTCATATTATCATATACTCCCCTCCCTCCCATAGAAATTGACACATTTTGACTTGTGAAAGTCAAACTAAGCCAACTTTAATCATTAAATTCTATTATTATATATGTAAGATTATTATCACGTTATATATTGTTGAATTCATCATAACATGTATATTTAAATTGTTATTTTTTCTGATTTTTTTTATACACATAAATAAAGATATTAGTTGTTAAAAATTGATTCAGTTGACTTTCAAAAGTCAAAATGTGTCAATTTCTCTGGGACGGAGGAAGTAGGTAAGAAGCAAGGATTACCCATGCATTTAATTTTGGGCAAAATACAATTCTAATTATAACTTTTGATTTAAAGTGCCAATATAACCCTGCAAAATGAGAAAATGTCAAAATAACCATAACTTTTGACGAATTGTACAGTTATAACCTTTTGTGCTAATTCGGACGTTGACTGAAGATATTAGGCGTTGACCGAATGTGAACGGTCTAAATTGCCATGGCCCACTAAGATGAAATTCCCTCTCCCCACATTTTTACCCCCTTTATCATATAAACGTTTATTCCTTTTTTTGTTCAAAACCAAAAAATGGTCGTTTCTTTCTTCTTCTTCAACCACCTAACTGTTACCCCACCCACCATCGTTGCTATGCCACCACTGCAGTTGCTCCATCGCCCGCCACCACCGTGCCACCATCTCGCCACCGCCCCCCACCATCTCCGATCTTTATCTCTCCACCATATCTGATATCTTCAACCACCTCTCCTCCTCTTATTTTCTCCCACCGCCACACAACTGCACCACCTCTCCCCCCCTTCTTCTCTCCCTCCGTCATCACCTCCAACACATCCATTCTGATCACCACCTCTAACACCTCCATTGCCACCTCCAACCACAACTACCAACACCTTAGAAGACGCACCAAACGACGAGTTCTAGGCTCACCAAACATTGAAGAAACGATGATTCAAATTGGGCACACCATTCTAGCCTCGCTTTTGACCTGGTCAAATATGAGAGGCTGTTTCAAAAGGGTCGGTGGAGAAACACGAGGCAGTGGTGCACCTAGAGGTCGGACGTGATTTTTGAGGCTTTGCAGGCGCCGACTATGGAAGAATTCTGGGAGGGCGCGACGAAGAGGATAAGGGAGGCTGGGCTGGGGTGGTGGAAGTGAGTTTGTAGATGCAGAGGCCAACCAAGAGGATGACTAACGGGAAGAAGAAGAAAGAAGAAATAAGAAGAAAAGAGGGGAAAGCATGGTTTTATATCATTGAGGGCATTTTTGTCTTTTTATTAATCTAGAGGCAAATTGATCCTTTCATTACATTCCGGCCAAACTTTTCGCTGACAATTGAGGTCAACGACGACCATGTTAGATTGACACATACATCAATAAGTTAGAGATAGTTTGACACATTTTCATTTTGCAAAATTATATCGATACTCTCAACCAAAATGTAGAAAATAATGAGAATAATGTGCAATTGTATTCATGCTCCGGGGTACCATATATAGTGTACAAGAGTCCTAAGTAAATAAGGAAAATGATACTAATATATAAATACAATTAATATTCACAAAATATTGTATTTCCTCAATACTCCTCCTCAAGTTGGAGCATGGAGATCGAGAATGCCCAACTTGCCAAGTAGTAGATGAAACTGATTACATTCAAGAGCTTTCATGAACATGTTCGCAAGGTGATCAGAAGTGCAGATATGATGAGTAACAATAGTACCAGACTGTACCAAATCTCTAACAAAATGCCAATCAACCTCAATGTGCTTTGTACGCTCATGAAATACAGGATTATCAACTATATGAAGAGCATATTGACTATAAAAAACAGTCGTATGGGGGAAGAATACACAACTCCTAAGTCCCGAAGTAAGGACTTAAGCCATAATAACTCACAACAAGTAACTGTCATAGCAGGATACTCCACTTCAGCAGAAGAATGAAAAACTATAGGTTTCTTCTTAGTTATCCATGAAACCAGAGAATCACATATATTCACAAAATAACCAGAAAGAGAAAGTCGTGTGATAGGACAAGTCGCCCAATCAGAATCGCAGTAAGCTGCCAACTGTAAAGAACTACGTGAAGAGAGAAATAAACCTTGACTACGATGACTATTCAAGTAGTGGAGAACCCTTAGTGCAGCTTTCCATTGAGGAACACAAGGTGACTTCATAAACTAAGAAAGTGCATGCACTTAATAACTAAGCTACATATGAGTAATAGTAAGGTTAATGAAACGACCAACTAGACACCTGTACTGCTTCAGATCCTCGTAAAGTGGCCCATCAATACGCGCAAGATCATTCTGTTGTTCCATCAGGAAATTTGTCGGTTTCACAGCCAATAAGTCAGTATCTGATAATATGTCAAGGGCATATTTCCTTTGTGAAAGAAACATCTCATCCGGTCTTCTAGCAATCTCTATATCCAGGAAAAAAAATATGTGTACTAAGGTCCTTCATGGGAAAACAAGATTTTAAGTATTTCTTGAATTCAGAGATGAGCGACGAAGAACTACCAGTCTACCAACAATCACCAAATCATCCACATAAACTAACATATACAAAGAAACCAAACCAAGTGAAAAAGCAAACAGAGAGTAATCAGCCTTACTCTGAATAAAGCCAAATGCACATAGAGCTTAAGCCAAGTTGGAAAACCAGTTGCGTTGAGATTGAAGCAAACAATAAAGAGATTTCTGAAGCCGAAAAACCATGCCGGGGGGGGGGGGGGTTGCAGCATAGCCAGAAGGAGGACGCATAAACACCTCTTCATGAATATCACCATGTAGAAAAGCATTGTGAACATCCATCTGATGAAGTTCCCAATCACTAATGACTGCAACAAATAGAAATAGACAAACAGAACTCATCTTCGCAGCAAGAGCAAATGTCTCAGTAAAGTCTGTTCCCTCAATATGACGATTACCCAGAATCACTAGAAGAGCTTCGTGTCGTTCAATAGTACCATTAACGTTGTACTTGGTATGGTAAATCCATTTGCATCCAATTGCAGTTTTATCCGGAGGAAAAGTAGCCATAGTTTAAGTTCCATTGCGCTCAAGAGCAGTGATCTTATCAACCATAGCATCACACCAATGAGTATGCTTTGAAGCCTCCGAATAAGTGGTGTGATCTACACTAGAAGTTATTGCACATAAAAATCTAGAATGCATACTAGAAAATTTATCGCAATTTACAAATTTAGTTAAAGGATAGAGAACACCTGAGGATAGTGATGGCGTAGGAGTGACATTAGCAGTGGGGAGAGGTTAATAGCAGAGTAGACAAAATCATCCAGGTATGCAGGAGGTCGACGATCTCGGTCACTTCGTTGGGCTTATCGCAGCTCAGCCAAAAGGGGAGGCGGCGGGCGAGCCTGAGCTGGAGGCAACGTCGGAGTCAAGGAACCTAGCAATATGGCGAAAATGGGTGGCACAACTTGTGCCGCGGGGAGAGTTGCCAACAGTGTCGTCGATGGGCCTAGCAGCATTGGTCCGGGCATGGGATCTGGCAGTGGGACCGGCACTGGATTGGATCAGGACTGGGAAATGAACCGGGCCTGGGAGTGGGCTGGGTCGAGGTAGCGGGCCGGGCCTGGGATAGCAGCGGCGTCTGAGGTGAAGCCGCGACAAGGGTGATGACCAACGTCGGGTTGGCAGTGACGCTGGTTGTCACCGATGGATCTGACTTTGGGTAGTCATCGAATCAGGTATGTTTGAGATTGTGCAGGCTGAGTAGGTACATATGGCACAACAAACGGAAACTGGTCTTCATAAAAATTAACATCACGACTATTGAAGAAGGTAGATGATTCCAAATCATAAAGGCGATAGCCTTTGTTTCCAGCAAGATACCCAAGAAAAACACACCGTCGATAACTTAGAGCAAACTTGTCACAATATCTGGGAATGTAGGAAGCAAAACAAAAGCAACCAATTTTTTTAGAAGCTTGTAGTTTGGAGTACGTCCATGAAGTAACTCAAATGTTGTGCGACCATTGAGTTGATTTGTCAATGTTCGGTTAATCAGATAAGCAGCAGTGAGAACACATTCTTCCAAAAATAATAGGTAAATTAGCTTGAAAAAGAAAAGCACAAGCCACATTCAACAAACGACGATACTTGCATTCCACATAGCTTTTCTGCTATGGTGTATTGACCATAGATGTCTCAAAAATGATCCCAGATTTGGCAAAGTAAGATCTCAAAGGCAGAAATTATGTACCATCATCAGCACAGACACAACAGATATGACGCCCATACTGTTTCTTGATTAAAGCACCAAATTCTATAAATTTAGATACCACATCAGACTTAGCCACTAATAAATAAATCCAAACAGCTCAAGAATAATTATCAACTATAGTTAAAAAATAAAATGCACCACTTTAAGATGGTGAAATATAAGATCCCCAAACATCACAATGTATTAATTTAAATAAAGAAGTAGCGGATGAAGAACTCAAAGGAAAATTATGTCTAGTATGTTTTTCTCTATGTCATACATAGCATTGAACATAAGTATTATTTGTGCTAAAATGAAGAGTAGAAACAGAAGACAACACCGTAGATGATGGATTCCCAAGACGGTGATGCCATAAATCAAAAGATGATGCAAAAACTAAAGCAACTATCGTAACTGACTGCTGGATAGGAGACCAAACACGTGTATCCAACAAACGAAGCCAGTAACCCCCTGTTGTTCACCACGCCAATACATTTCTCGTACTAATTTTCTGTAAAAATGCAATAATTTTTAGTAAACAAAGCTAGATATTTTAAGGTAGATAAAAATCTAGAGCAAGATAATAAATGTCATTGCAAGGTAGGGATGTATATCACATGTGTAAGAATAGTATCTCCAAAACGTATAGAACCATATTGTGTTGCAGAGGACACATACCATCATGTAATATCACATTGATAAAATCATCGACAACAGTAATATCTGTAAGAGAACCCTTGTCACCGGTCATGTGATATGAGGCTCCCGAATCAAGAATTCAGGGTAAAGTAAGGTTACCTAACCCAAGGTCAGAGATAGATTTAAACTGATTAAATAGTTTAAGGGTCGTACTATATTGGTTGTCAGACAGAGCAGGACCAAACTCAGAGTGGGAAGGGATGCCGAAGGGGGCAGCCGCCTCATAACCTGGCAAAGTCACCGCGGCGCTGGAAAATTGAGGCTGAGGGGTGCGTACTAGGGCGACGCCAGTGGCTGGAATGCAGGGACCATAACGGGTGGCTGAGCTGGCGCCATTTTCTTTGCGGCATTGACTTTGTCCCTCAACTCTATGAACCAGTTTGGATAGCCTATGAGCTTAAAACAGGTAGCTTTGTTGTGTCCCTTGCGATGACAGTGCGTACATTTGAGATTCTTGCGATCTAGCTGAAGTGAGAGCAAGTGTCGAAGAACCTGAAGGTGGTGGGCATGGATCGAACAACGACTTTGTGATTCTCCTCCTGAGCAACAAGAGCATACACACATGACATGTGGCAGTGGATCAAGACTCGTGATGTTGGATCGCAAGGTGTGATAACCTTCATCTAGACCGAAGAGAAATTGATAAATCAGATCTTTCTCACTTTCCAGGAAGACGTTGGCAGCATGGTTGCATGTGCACAATAGTTTACAAGATTCAAAGGTGCAAACTAAAGGAGGCCACAAAGAGTTGTAATCATCAAACAACTTCTTCAGTTTGCCAAAATAAATGGCAATAATCTGACTATTCTACCAACAGTAATGTATATTATCACACATCTTCAAAAAATTTGGACCATTGCCAAGGGTAAATCGTACTTTAAGATCTAACCACAATTCCTTAACCGTGGCAAAGTAGCTAGTAGAATAACGTAATGACGGATCTACAATTTGTAAAATTCAGCAAACAAGAGTAGCATTAACTCCAGGCTAATCATCTGCATCAGGATGCCCAGTAGGGGGTTTGGTAATGGTTCCATCAATGAAACACAGCTTCTTCTTAGCAAGCATATCACAGTAAATCGCAGTAAACCATTCCAGGTAATTTTCTTCACCCTTCAGTATGACGGGAAAAATTGACAAATTGGTACCTTCAGAAGGACCAAGGTAGTATGGAGTATTCACAGATCAAACAGGAGGTACAGATGACCTAGTGCCAGATTGCAATTGCAATTGTTTGAGCAAAGTTGCAATTATGTCGGTGACATTGAGATTCTGTAGCTTCTTGGCCTCAGCTTTGGTGGTGATGCAAGCAAGCTCCGCGGCATCGGGATTGGAAACAGAGGCAAGGTTAGAAATGGCAGTGGATCATAATCGGCGTCGGACCAGTAGATCGGCGAAGCGGCGACGCATGGTGAAGATCAGAGGCGGCGCGTGGACGACGATGATGGTGCGTGGAGGATGATGCATGAACAGATCAGACCAGGGACGGTGTCGGGGGATCGCGACAACCTGATAGAGGGTCACAATGTTCGGCGGACGGCAATAGGAGAGCAGCGGCGACTTGGACGACGACGACAGCGGAAAATTTTCTTTAGGGTTTCAGGATTTTAGGCTCAGATATCATGTAGAAAATAATGAGAATAATATGTGATTGTATTCATGTTCTGGGGTACCTTATATAGTACAAGAGTCCAAAGTAAATAAGGAAAATAATACAAATATAAATACAATTAATATTTATAAAATATTATATTTCCTCAAAGAGTCTGTCTCTTGAAAGACAGTTTTCCATAAGTTATAAAAGACCAAATTTTAAACTGCAAATTTGAAGAAATCAAAATAAAATTTTTGAGTTGTATTAATCGGGTCATCAACTTATCACACACACATGTTGCATAATGAAATTTTAATATTACAATTAAAACATTTTATTTTTCTATAATTTTAATTCAATCATGTCTCTGCATAGGCATACGGAAGGACGATTTTTTTTCTAAAACTTTGCCTTCCTCAATACAAAAGATAGAGTTATTTTGTAGCACTTTTCTCTTTAATATATTTTTTTCTTTTTCTAAACAAGGAAATCACGTTAAAACTTAAAATGGACAAGGCCGGACCACGTACCGTACCCATGTTCAATTTCATACTCCTTCACATCGGCGGGGAAATTTAAGACCATTTAAAACATGCCTCTCTAGTCTCTACTGTCACGATTGATAAAACTTTCAGTACACCGTTCTTTTTGTTTTCTATCAACCCTTCACTCGTCCTGTAGCGACCTCTCAGTTTCACCATTTTAAAATATCATCACACACTGATTGAGGTTCAGATTTCAGGGTCAATTGGGTTTTTTGATTCCCACTTTTTTAAGGGTTGACACTTTCTTTCTTACCAACATATAAAGGGAGCGCCCATTTTCTCCTTCCAATTCATTGTTTTGGTTCACAGAAGGATAAAGGGATGCTTCAGCTTCAGCTGTATGGCTCTAGACCCTGTGTTTTCAGACCTGTGCGGAATTTGAATAGGAGTTCTTCTTTCAGGAGGTGACCCACTGACCCTTTTGTGTTTATGATTGAATCCATGCATTTGTTTCTAATTACATTTTCAGAAAGTCAATTTCTTTTTTGGTATTACTGTAATGCTGAGAGATTCATGAATATGGTCAGTGATCAATGTACATCAGATGTTTCTTGATTGCTTGTATTGGAGGGTGGTTCTGTCATTGTGACCATGGTATTGAATGAGGTTTCGACCATCCGGGTCCCGCGTAATGTTGATGATTTTATGGTTGGAAAATTCTGTTTATTTTCTCCAGAAGTTTAGAGCATTCATTGTTTCGTGTAAAGCGGTAACTTTTATTTGTGTCTGTTAAAAGATGGAGAAAATTGGCAGTAATGCTCGTTGCTGGAAAACTGAAAATGTAGTCTTTCAAAGTAATGTAAAAGGACTTCTTTCAGCATTAAAATGTCTAAACAGATCTCATATGTTTTGCTGATTTTGTTAAGCAATTGGTTTGATATTCTGGTATTCAATGCTGGATGAGTGCAGGTCTAGTCTCCATTCAGATTTGTGGCCTGGTGGTTTGTTAGTTGGGAACAAAGGTCAGTTTTAGTTTTTTTTGCTTGAATGCAAATGCAGTGTCCACCATTCTACGCAGATGTGCATGGCTAGATGCATCAAACATGTAGTTTTGTGATAAAATATTCCACCACATATAAGAAACTTGTTGGAGTATTTTGTGATTTTTCTACTTTGGCAATGTTACAAAGTTTAGAAAGTATAAAGTTATAACAAATTCAGCAGGTGGATTGCAACTATATACTGAGCCGTTTTGTGTTTCCCCTTGATTTTAAAGCTTCCTACACTGTCCATCAACTTGATATATATTTTAGTGTTCTGTCGTTACTGTGTTCAAATTCATCACTTTCCTTATCTTGTGCTAGGGAAATGGAAGATCACTTGTCAAGTGAGGTGCATGGAGTCAGAACCTTCAGAGATTAAGAATGTTTTCAATAATAAGTCTAATGCTAGATTCCCAGAGACAGTGGTGCACAGAGTTTTTCAGGTTCGTGATACTTCCTTGAGTGTAAAAATTGAGATCGGACTCTCCATGTTTCAGTGTTATATTGTTTTCCATTCACTTGTATGCTTGTCACACTTTGGATGTTTTTTAGACTGAATTTGAGCTTGAAATTTTCATTACGTGAGGCTTTGCTTCATCAGGGTTTGATCATATTCGTAACCGTGTTTGAGTATTAATAGTTTGATATGAGAAGGGGCATACACAATTGTATCTTATTGAACCGTTGTATATTTTTATATTAGCTAAAGTATGTGGTACTTGTCTAACTGCAATCAATTGAAAATTACTCTTTCTCCTGCTGATGATGGCCGATGATGCTCCTGTTACAGATTGTGCAGGGCAAACAGGCCAAACTCATGATAGCGTTCTCGGCAACTTATTTCATTGTTAAACTGATGCAGTGTGTGAATACCAGCACACGACTGAATGCACTACAAGAACTTTTCTTTCAAGTGACTTTTACATATTCCGTTAGAAGTTTGCCTTTTGCTTGTATCTCTGATTCCGTGAATAAACCAACTCCTCTTCATTTGGATGTTTCGTTGCCCTCGTTGCACGATATCAGATGGAACTTATCCAGGCTGATTTATTTATTCAACGTGCGGCTTGAGAGAAATGTTGCCATGTAAGTATTGTAGTCACTTTTTTTTATTTGTCCCTGAAATGCCTCAGACATCAGTAGCATCTTAGAACTTAAGTTAATACAGTATATGCGTATGATTTTCGTAGCTTGATTTTTCAGACATTTAGAAGGTTGGCATTTTACTTCATTTATACATGGAAAGGTAACAAATTGGTGCTATAGGAAATAAGATTTAAGTGATTTAGTGCTGAGTTATGAGTAATAAATAATTCATGTTCTAACAATGGAACGAAACTATGTGGTTTACATGGTGCGGAATTTTTCCTGAGAACCCAATAATATGGTGTTAGTTTCTTGTTTGTGCATTTCTCCATGAATTTAAGACCTGCTCATATATCTCAGCCTGTCATGTCATGCATCCTTATCTGATGCTTTTAATTATTCGAGTTCATGCATATTTATCCAATGAATGATCTGTGCCATCTTCTGATTTATAATTGGCATCAATATTTTCTTCATGCTAACATGACGGTTGACACTCATGCTCTTTTTCCTTTGGGACGTACAGATTTTTTGTGGTGCTTCTTTTATCATGCATTTCATTCGTGGTGATTGGTGGTTTCCTCTTCC
>JAULKM010073094.1:0-11877 GCA_032355605.1 Rubia tinctorum
TGTATGAACCCTTAGAAAAATCCCTCTTCTTTGTGGACGACCCCGACTTGCCAACTATCTACTTAGTTGTATTTAGTGCGCATATTGGGCTTAAAAATAGTATCTTTGAGAGGTACGGCGACGACCTCCCAGTTTTGTACTAGCCGTTCCCAATTATGTAGGGTCTTCCTCTTTATCCCTGGGAACAATCAATCCTTCCACACTGATTTCTATATTTTGAATTGTACTTATTCAATTATCAGTTCCTGCCATAGGTAATGTTACCCGGAAATATATGATATCAATTACATCAAAGAAGAATTGTTCTCCTGTTATCCCCACGAGTAGTCATTCCTACCACACAAGTAATCGTTAAAACAATAACGGTACAATCATCAATTACCGGTGGCCAATCCTGTACAATGTAATCGGAAACAAATTGATATCAATTACAACAATTACAGAGGGTACTCTAGTTATCGCCAGGAAGAGTCAATCCTTTTTATTTTGGTTTGACTTTCAATTTCACAAACATTCAACTAATGTACACAAGTAATAGTTTCAGATACACTTAGGCTACTGTTAACATTATGGACAGGTAGTTATAGGAATTCACAATGTAGACAAAAATGAATGATTAACCAAACTTGTTGATAGACAATCATATTCTAGATGGACCCCTATAACAATAGTTCGCGTTTAATTAATTTGAATAATCGTTCCCGTCTACTGTAATTATTTACTTTTTTGTCATTAAAAATGTTGATTTATATTATTTCAAAATTAAATACATTGGACTTGCTCGTGGGCTAATGAATTTACGAATTTGGGCTGGAAATTAATTTATGGCCCATTACCAAGTGCGACTTCCTAGATTGGTGTTTGTTGTCGTTAAATCCTATTATAAACAGTGACCTCGTTAACTGGGGTTTTAACCAACTATTGATCAAGTCTAAATTATTAAGATAAATGGGCTTGTTGTCCCTTTTGGCCCAGTAACCCTTCTTTGCAACATCGCTAGATTATCGGTTACCTGTCGTTAAATCCAATTAGGAACAACAACCTCGTTAACTGGGGTTTTAACCCACTACTGACCAAGCCCAAATTGTTAAGATAAGTGGGCCTGTTGTCATATTTGGCCCAATAACCCTTATTTGTGACGTCGCTTACATAATCGATCAAAGTTCGTTAATATTTGATTAGGTAGATGACATATTAAAGATGTTGCATTCATCAGTTAAACAACAACATATGAGTCTAAGTATTTAAACTGTCGAAACTCCCCCCTTCCCATTCCCAAAATAGACATAGTACATTCAATCGCTCAAAACTTTCCCCAAAAATCTGCCCCATAACTATCAATTGTAACTGCCAATACTTTAACATTTAAACTCCCCATTCCACTGCGAACAACATTCATCGAATCGACGTGCCCAAAATTGAAGCAGCCAAACCCTAACGAAGGTCAAAATACGATTCGGTTCTCTCTCATTTTTTTGGTTAAAATGCCATGTCTATAAACAATGTGTTGCTCTAATTAGATTTAGAATATTTTTTTAGTTGTTGTTTTTGATTGATTAGGTTTTAGGTATCTTTGGTTAGTGGCTTATATTGTTCTTTAGTGTTTGGATGAAATGGGGTGGATGTAGGTGTAAAAATTTGATTTATGCATATATGTTTCCTAAGTGTTCATGGTTAGGGTTATATGTGATAGGTAGATATCCTTTTTTGCCCATTCTCTTGCATGTCGAACATTGTTCATTCAAGTAGATGCACAGTGCGACCTCATACATACTACTTTTTTTAACCGAATTGTAAGCTACAAGCTAGCAAGTTCGGCAATACATGAATGTGCAACGTCGCTTTTTTGTTTCTTCTTAACCAAATGGTAAGAGACATGCTAGCAAGTTCGGTCATATCATCAACTGCATCAGTTAATCTTTTTCAACATTACTGATTATTGTATATGTGAAGTCCCATAGAAGCAGACTGCAAAGCATTCCCAGGGCAAGACAATTGGAGAGGGTACCTATTGTTAAAAAAAGGAAAAGGCCAGTAGCTCCCCTACACCGCCAATATTTAACAAAAAGTGGTTCATCATCTACGAAAATGAAAAGCACTACCAGTCAGTTAGCAAAAGGAGGATTATGAAGTTGAGGGCAATGAAGCTGGAGGATGTGGAGCCACTACACCTAGACGTGTTTTTTGGGCCATTCAAAGCATCAGGGATGAATGAGCTGATTTTCCTGGATAAGCCCAATTACGAGGCCAAGGTGAAAGAGTTCTATTCCAACATTTATTATCCAAGTTTCGGAAAATTCAAGACCTGAGTGAATGAGGTGGAAATGGAGTTTACTAGTGAAACCATCAATGAGGTGATCGGGTGCACTGTTGGTGAAAATTAAGAGAACCCAGTTAAAAGACTATGCCTCTACTGCTTGGACTCGTGGCCTAATAGTGTCCTCGAAGACAATGAGTCCGAGGCATTGAACTCCAACTGGATGGTGAAAAATAATTTCAAGGTTGATCTGGGCAACAACATCTTCAAGCCAAGGGACATCAACATTGATATTTTGGAGCTCAAGTAGAGATGATGTACAATATCATCGTCCAATGCCTCATCCAAGATAGCTATGCTTCTGAGCCTACGATCAATGACGCCATCCTCTACTGGCACATTGTGGAGAACAAGGTTGTTAACCCAGACTACACCATCATCCCGGAGATGTACATTGTGGCTTTCGCTCAGAAGAGCCGGACTCTTTTATATGGGAACGTAATCACTGCCCTGATGGAGAAGAACGGTGGTCCCATCAAGTTTACACAGAGATTGCGCCGAGATGCTACGATGCAAGCTACTTTAGCTAGAAGAATTAGCACTGGAAGGCAGGGGTTTAGATTAATCACATCGTCTCTAATACTAATCTTGATGCAACATCCAGCCCCGAAAATGAGGCTGCTCCATCGCTGTCCACATACATCTTCAACTTCTAGCCCACAAACTGGTATCAAAATTTGCTTTTTTACCGTCTGACTATGATTCAATTGATCTGTCAAATAATAATGATATAAAAAAGTGTTTGTTGTGTCAGGAATATACTTTTTGAAGGGCAGACCGAGACCAAGGAACTCGCACTTCGTTTGGATCAAAGCCAGCAGCTTATCTTGGGAGAGTTGGTGGGCATGAGGGTACTTCTTACTACTTGTGGAGGAAATGAGCAAGTTGAATATGAAGATTTGGAGGAATCCGAGGACAACAGGTCTAATTCAGTGGCTAGTGGTCAAGAAGAAATAGAGTCCGGTGAGTATGAAGTCGACAATGTTGTGAAGGAGGTGGTTCCTGAGGTTGAGGATGCAGATGAGGGTTTGGGGCCTACCAAAATTTTGATGGAGGATGATGTGCCACCCGCCATGCCTGATGAGCAAGCCTATTGATTTTTTTTATGAAGATGTCTTATGAATTATGTTTTAGTTGTTCATGTTGGTTTTGAAGACTTGTGTTACATTTTGTTGGGTTGAATTTTTCTAGTTAGCCATCATACACTAAGATATGATTATTTTATGCTCTTAATTATTGATCGTAGAATACAATAACATAGGTCCAATATTTTTCATATGTTCTTGGCTATTGTGAACTTGGAATGAGGACTTGTATTTTTTCATTCCAAGTTCTGGTTTATTTTTGAAACGGTTGATTGAACTGCAGTTTGTAGGATGTGACCTCACACGTATGTCGCATCCTTATGTTCAGATGAACTGATAACCTACTGACCTATGTGCAAGTTTTCATGAATTAAATCAATTTTGTACATTTAGCCCCTGCCTCCGATTGACTCCCTTATCGACGCTATGTGCGATGTCGATATCTGTGTTTTACTAGAACACAATGACAATGTGCGATGTCATTGGAGGGAGCTCAGTTATTTCATTTTGTCAATCTACTAATATGGAGACATCGTTAATTATCAATATGAAGGCATCACTTATGTGATTCAGATCAAAATTGGAATGCCATTTGATTTAAAAATTACATAATAACCTAAATAACATAAAATTTGCCTACAACGTTTGTTATAATGTTTTTAAAATTATTCTATGTCTTCTTCCTCTTCTTCTTCTTCTTTGCCTTGGGATGCTGTTCAATCCACACGCCTTCTTCGTGGTCTCTCCGCCACGCTAGCTCCCCCCAATTATCTCTTCTTGGCCGACATTGCTTGAGCTGGGTAGCGTTTGTGGAATAATGTCTGACATTGAAGATGGACTAAGTAACCCCCACTAATTGACTTTTACCTTGAATGACCACTAATTTACTAGAATAGCAAGGAATGTCAACATAGAACACTCGTGTAACCTGTGAAGCAAGGATGTAAGGATCACTAGTCAAATGTGTCTTCGTCAAGTCGACGACTGTAACACCAAGGTCATCGATCGATACACCTGCATTGTTGTCCACCCACTTGCATTTGAAAATTGGAAACCCAAAACTCGTGTGGAAGATTTCACATATTTACTCAATCACTCCATCATAGGACATGTTCCCGTATACTTGATATCTATCCTTCGCGCTGCTGACATGTAAAGCTTTCGCAAATATGCTAACGCCACTATTTTGAGTTGTGGTGTGTGTGTCCCATTCAAGGTTTGAGAAGGCAAACGCATACATGTCATAACCAGTGAAAGAAATTGCGGTAGGCGAAGCCATGAAGGCTAACCAGTTCAAGATTTCATCGTGACTTTCTCCAACTACTGTTTGGTGTAACCAATCAATGAAAGTATGATTGTGTTCTAAAAGGACTTGATTATCCGACCAACTGGTATGCCACTCTTTGATAGAGAACATGTGCATATTCATGTATGGGTGAACCATATCTAAATTGCGCAAGACATACATGTGCACTTTCATCAACTCGTCATGGGTTAGTACCCGAGTTACTCCTTTTAAAATACCTTTTCCACCCTCTCTCTCCATGATGCGATTTTGGTACACCAATCGACTCTTCGTTCTTCCAGAATTCCATGCAGCATTCTACCTCCTCCTCGGTCACATACCGCTGCACTATACTGGCATCCGGATGAAATAGATTTTCAAATAACCCTTAAATATCTTCATATACTTCTAAAAAGGATACATCCCTCGAAGATAAACAGGACTGGAAATCAATATTTCTTGAACAACGTGAACCAACAAGTGCACCATGATGTCAAAGAATGAAGGGGAAAATACATATCCAACTTGCACAACACGATAAATATTTCCTCCCACAGTTCCTGTTGTACGACTCCTAATTTCTTTACAATATATTTCCTTGAAAAAGTGACACAATTGGTTAATACACTTCCTAAGGTTAGTTGGAAAGATGGATCTAATCGCAACTGGGAGAAATTCTTGAATCAAACAATGTGAATCGTGCAATTTCATATTCCCCAATCTCAATCCCTCATCGGACACCAGATTGCTAACCCGGGATGAGTAATCCGTTGGGACATCCATACCTTTCAGGCTAGAGCATATCAAGTTTTTCTCATATTTCAAAAGTGTGTAACAAGCTTCTAGAAAGTACGTCTTTGTCCCCTCCACGACCGGGGCCAGATCAGGTCTAATTTCCATTTCGGCCATATCTTTCCTAGACTTGACACCATCCTTTATCTTACTCGGGATATTCATCAAAGTACCAACCAAATTGTCACATACATTCTTCTCAGTATGCATGATGTCAAAACAATGTCGGATATCAAGTATCTCCAAATACGGTACGTCGAAGAATATAGACCGCTTCTTCCAACTACCGGCAACTTTAGGTTTCCTTTTCCTCTTTCCGAAGTTGTTACGTACATCTAGCAACATATTCAAGATTGACGCACCTATTAATATAGGAGAAGGGGTGACAAATCCACCTTGACATTGAATTCATCACGTCGATTCCTCCACCGATGAGTTCTAGGAAGCAATTTATGGTGCCAAGGTACACTATCTTAGTTCCATGCCTCAACTGACAATAATTCGTTCCATCTAAACAAATGAGGCAAGCCATATGACCTTTCACGGAATAGCCTGATAGGTTTCCATAAGTGGGAAAGTCATTAACAGTACAAAACAACATGACTCTAAAATCAAACAACTTCTTTCGAAACCCATCATTCATACTCATTCTCGGATCCCACAGCTTTTTTAGGTCATCCACCAAGGTGGCTAGGTACACATTGACATCATTTCCCGGTTGTTTCAGACCAAAGATAATTAAAGATAACTGTATGTACTTCATTTTCATGCACAACCAGGTAAGTTGTAAATCATTACCATCACCGTCCACGAACTATGACTGCTACTTATATTACTAAATGGGTTTATTCTACCATTATAAAAACCAAGCCTCAAGTTACGTGGCTCATTCTCAAAGATCGGAAATGCCGCATCTATCTTCTTTCGCTGATCACCATCGGCCGGATGACTTATGACTTCAAGATCAACCACTGTCTGATCCGCATACCAGCTCAAATTCTTTACATCCTCAGGATTGTCAAGCATACTTCTCAATTGAGGAATAATTGCTAAATACCAAACAACCTTGGTAGGAACCTACTTCATTTTCCGATTACCAATATCTCCGTCAACATTCACCCCCTTCAATTTGAAGCTTGGAGCATTGCATTTAGGGCATTCATCCGCATTCAAGTGATCTCCCCCATACAAGATACAATAATTCTGACAAGCATGTATCTTTTCATAATCCATGCCCATCGGACATAGTACCTTATTTGCCTCATATACCATTTCAGGGAGTCTATTGCCAACCAGAAGCATTTCTTTCAATACTTTCAACAAACCAGAGAAATCTACATCACTATTATAGAAATACATAGCTTTCACATTCATCAAGTGTAACGTACACTTCAATACCATCATTCCATCGGGCAACCATCATAAAGAAGTGTTTCATTACTTCCATGGAAGCCTAAAAGTCTTTTAGGACTTCCACTATAGTTTTTGACAATCTCCTCTACCAACTCATCCATCTTAGCATCTTTCTCGAACTCTACATCATTTTTAGTACGCTCATCCAAATTCTCTTCATGTTAAAACCAAGTTTTGTAGGTTGGATCAAAACCATATATAAATAAGTGTTCCTTCAAAGAAGTTGTTTTTTCATAAATAGCAATGTTTTGGCACTTCTTGAAAGGACAATATACATACGACAAATTCTCCTTTGCGGCATTCGTATAAAAATATTGAATGAAGTTAGCTACAAAATATTGATAACTCTCGCTAGTTCGATCTTCATCAAAACAATGAGCTTTGTCCATATATATTCCTACAATATAAAAATAAGAACACACTCTTTAGGGACCTATCTTAGCAACAAATACATCCACCAAGAGTCATTCAATCCATGGTTTCCATGAATATCGAAAACATACACACATATATACATGTACATTCATTATATTATGATACACATGTATAACCACAACCAAATACAAAATTGGAATGCCATACTTCAATCAACCCATAGTTAAACACATCCCCACATACGAAATGAACAAACCTAGAACCTAAATTGAAGAAGAAACTACAAATTGGAGGTATGCAAATACTTACTTGGTAATTGACTAATCACAATCAACAATCCTATTGGCCTCTTTCAACAATTTGGTTTTAGCTTTTGAAGAGGAAAACTAGAATGTGAACAAAATTTTGGGATATTATGACAAGAATTTTGTCAATGGAACAAAACTGACAGATTAGAAGTCGACTATTGCGACGTTGCTACACACCATCATTCAACAATTGCCTAAATGCGACGTTGGACATGTAACAATTAACTGATATTGCTTGGTCTGACCAACATGACCAACATCGCACTAACGTCGGTCAGACTATTTACTTTGCTTTCCAAGAATATTTACCTCAATTTCAATGGAACCGAGGTAAAAAGGAAATTATTTACCTCAGTTTTTAATAAAAGAGGTAAAAAAATCTTTTACTTTGTAAAAAAATCAAGGTAAAGAATTTTTACCTAGGTTATTTGATGTTAAGAAAAAAATCAAGATAAAAGGGGCGAAATAATAAGTCATTTTCATTGTAGTGTCTAATCAGCCTCCTTGGAAACCCCAATTCAGTGATATATAGATTTGGGAACCCCTATTCAGTAAGGGCAACGGAGGAGGTGGTGTTCGAGTCGTTCCTAGTGGTCGAAGGGGAAAAAAGAAGAAAAGAAGAAAAAGCGTGGGGAGAAAAGAAAAAGAGAAGAAAGAAGAATAAGAAGAATAGGGTTTTGGGGGGTAAGAGATGTGATATCATTATTTTTTATTTTTTAAAAAATTTTCTAGAGGGGTAAAATAGTCTCTTTAACAAATTCGGCCCGAATATGCTGAAATGGGTACGTTTGCACTTACACTTATTATTTAGGGTTATATTTACACTTTCAATTATCTAAATGTTATTTTGCCACTTATGTGAATTAGTTAGGGTTATAAAAGAACTTTTCTCTTAATAATTCTAACTGAATGACTAAAATATGTACGATGATAATTCGGGGTGTGTGTAAACGCAGGGAATGCAACAAAACTAAATTAGTCAAAACTGATAATAGATAACACAACATATGTTTTTGAAAGTTAGTTTCTAAATATTTATGTAATCAGATGTTGTGCACAAACTACTCATGCTATGTTAGCTGGTAGTTAGAGTTAGAGAAATTAGTTAGTTTCTGAACTTCCTAGCAAGCTTAGTTAGTCGGATCCTCGTTGTATATAAAAAAAAGACAAGAGGACCATGCGAGGTCTGCAGCTTAGACAATATCTTGAGTCATGTGAACCAAGTAAATAATGGTTTGCAGGGGAAGAAAGATAACCTCGCCTACAACGATGCCTTGCCTAGAGTGAGCCATCCTAAGAGAACTTAGAATAAGAGAAGGTCCTTACTTATGACCTCGCCATTAAAGCCATGTCTAAGAACACGGTTCACGATCTGCGAGGATTGCAGAACACATCAAGAATATATAGTTAATCTATGCAGAAAAACAGGTAACACATATTTTTTTAGAAATTATGTATACATCATTCACATACTGATTTAAGAAATCGAAGGAAGATATTGGGAACTTCCCGGGATCTTATCCTGCATGTATCATAAATATGGCATGGAACATTGGGCTGAACTCAAGTGTTATGGAGGTTCGGAAGGAATTCCCCGAATCAATGGAGCCGCCTGTGGGGATTGATTTTTCTTTTAAGGCCTTCATAGTACCGAAGGAGGTCAAGTTTTGCACCAAAATGAGGAGAAAAAAGCTTGGAAGCATTTAAACGTGTCAGCAAGATGAAATATGATGAACAACTATGGTTAGCAGATGATGATTAGCAACCATAAAACACATGGTCAATGGATGCATCTACAATATAAGCTTGAGAATCTTGATAAGAACAAATAGGGAAGCCTCATACATGCGTGATTATACAAAAGTGGTGAAGCAAACCGGGCTTAGTCACGCAACATAAATACATCACAATATTACATCATCATAATTAAGGTACGTTTACACCCAGATATGTTAAAACAAACAATATTGTGATTCATCCATGTATCAATATATCAACCAAAACGATGTACCTAAAGAATCAAGATTTGATAATCCTACTTCGTTTTCCCTGCTAATTTATCCAATCCCAAGAAGTCCCATGATGTTAGGCTACCTGATTCATCCATATATCAACCGCAACCTTATGACTCCAATGCCGACAAATGAGTAGATTTTTAACAAAATTTTCTTTTTCTATCTTTATCTCATTTTGCCTAGGAGCCCCTTTGGGTTTTCATCCTAACCACACATCATATTTCTTAGGCTCACATCTCACCCAAATTTAGCCTCTCATTTTTACCTAGGCCGCCATTTTGGGTTTTCGACCTATCCGAGCCCCCAATGTTGCCTAAATTGCTCTCTCTTGTTTTCAACTTAGCGAGTTTTCTTTTTCTTTTTATTCTTTTTATAATTTTTAAATAGCTAAATAGATTTCTGCATTTCAAAGCTGCTAAATCATTCGAATGCAACAAAACAGAGTATCCCAAAAGACAGAAAACTGTTCAGAATGTCAAGATTATCCAAAAAGAAAAATAGCATAAAGCAAATTCAAAATGTCTAAATCATCCCAAAAGAAGTAACAGCAAACATCAATTCCCTTCTCCACACTTGAGTCCTACATTTCCCTCAATATATCCAAGCTAGGGAGAATCACAATGCATATCAAAGTACATATCGAAGTGCCGGGGTGCGAAGAATAAAGATGCTCAAAATCACTGATGTGAGGACGAGCCACAACCTCCGTAGAGCTGCTGATACTGGGCCATCCATGCCTCGTTCCTATGACGCCACTCCCTGCACCTCGTTGCCCCAGGATATGGACCTGGGGTGCCACCAGTGCGAACCTGCATATCCCACAATCAGGATGCGAGCTGATCAATCTTGTCATCCATATCTAACAATTTTCGTGACCCGTACATGTTTTGGTCGTAGATCATGTAGTGCAGCCGGAAAAAAAGTCTACCGGCGGCTGCTGAGGGTGGCTGCGACTGCTCTGATCCTCCTGCATTGGATTTGTCTGGTGATGCTATGGAGAAGGGTGTGGAAAATGGTGCTGCATTGGATCATCCTGTGGTGGATCCATAGTAAAGGGTAGAGCACCCTTATCAGACTAGTCTAGAAGTTTGTTAAGCTCCCGTAGAAATCCCCTCTTGCACTCTTGATCAGGCTCAATTGCCTATTCAGTAACTGGGGTGTCGAACTCCAGCTTCGTATGCTAGGGCCGTGGAAGCTTCATGAACATGGCACCTCCAGTCCCGTACAACCAATGAAAGGCAGCTCACGGATCGGTCGTGGTCTTGATCAAGTGGAAGTTGACCATTCGGGTCAACATGATGCAATAAGACTCTTCTCGACCAAGTCGCTGAAGGCCATCAGGTATGGCGATGCTCAAATGCTCAACAAGTAAGGTGATCATGCCTCTGAAATAAATCTCGCATTTCTCCTTATTCGCCGCCTCCAGCACCTTCGTGACCCACAAGTATGCCCAACCTCCATATCTCGTGCCCTCGCGCGCTTGTCAACTCCCAAGGGAACCGAATCTCATCACTCGGCACATTTTTTTCCTTAGCGCAATAGAATAAAGTGGTGGAGAGGAGGCCATGCACAAATCAAATCGCCAGATGGATGATGACATTGTTCTTGTCTCTGACATTCAGCACCTTCCTGGTGATAGTGTGCCAGAACAAGAAGCTCTCCTCCATGGTGGGAGTGTGTTGCTCCAAATCGAGTCTTACCCGAATATCTGCTCCGTTCCACCCAAAGGCCTCCTCAATATCTTAGAGGCCCATCTCATATGATCGGTTATTCAGAAGAAAGCGAATAAACCTCTCACATGGCACTCCAGCCACCTCTGTATATGTCTTGACCGTGGACAAGAACTTCAGGGTGTATCCCCGACAGCGGCGCAAAATTTTGGGAGGTCTTCGCCGTACCTCTAAAATGTACTATTTTTAAGCCCTAAAGTGCTCTTAACTACAATTAAGTAGATAATGGCAAGTCGGGGTCGTCCAAGGAGACAAAGGATTTTCTAAGCGTTTGCTCATATAATGGTAAATACTATACTAAATATAAAGATATACATACATATAAAAGCTTATAAAAAGGGGTTTTTTGGTTTTGTTTTTCTAAGATATTAACTTGAAGACAAGTTAAACTAGCAAACCAAACAAATATACTAAATAAGCAACAATCACTAAGAAGAGTTTAAACTCGAATTACGGGTCTTGGGTGCAATTGATTTATAATTCCAAGCCTATTATCTATCATTGAACATATAACCTATTCAACACTTTCACTACTTGTTGTGAAGATAAATCTTCTA
>JAULKM010073114.1:0-27858 GCA_032355605.1 Rubia tinctorum
AAGATAATAAATGTTGGTGGTTTATTTGAAGATATGAAAAGTTTTATTGGGTGGTTACATTTTATATCAAAGTACTAGCATGGGGATATTTGTCTTTATAAATATACATACGTATTTTTTTTGGGACTGCATGAAGTAAAATAAGAACTGGACCTGAAGTTCTCATTAATGTTGTGTGTGATCTCTCCCAGCATAGATGTAAAATATATTTGATGAGGAAAGTATGCCAAAATATTACTGTACACATATGTGAAGCTGATTGCTTTAATATGATCAAAAATTTAGTCAGTGAGAATTTTGAGCCTGCAACGACAACGAGTTTTATCTTTGAAGAAGAATCCTGACTGTGTAACTGTCTTAATATTTTATAATATTTTGTAATTATCTAAGATGGAAATTGCAAGTAAAGATAGTCTTTTTCGTTTGATGTTCCCGCCCTTATAATGGTTATGTCGTACACAACTATACAATTTGCAATTTTGCATAAAGTGAAGCCATCAAAATCAGAAGATCACTTGCATTTGAGCATGTATCTTTCATACATCAGTGGGGCATTATCAGGTTGTGTAGCTAATGTGGGATCTTATCCGTTTGATCTTCACATGGAGAACCAAAGGTGTACCCAAACATGAGATTATGATTGGTTAATATGTTACAACATCGTGGTATCTAAGGACTCTATTCTGGATTGACATTTGACACCTACACTAATTGAAATCATTCTTTATGCCACCGACCCTCAGTTTAGAGCCTACGATATATTTAAACGATGGGTGCTGACATAGGTCCCCCAACAGGCTGGACACTCAAAATGTGCGCCCGCCAAGAGGGTCGGACACGCAAAATGTGTGTTCGCCAACGTGGCTGGGCACACAAAATGTGCGTCCACCAAGGAGGCCGGACACACAAAACGCACGTCCATCAAGAGGGTTGGACAAGAGACCGGTTTGTCCACTATGCGTACCCCATACACACTATTTTTTTTGTCCGGAACTCAGAGTGAACACACAGATCGCGTGTCAAGCCATTTTTTCATGATTTTTTTTTAAAAATCCGAATATTTCAAATTTAAAAATACAAAATTACATTATATCAGTGGTCTAATATGAGAAATCTAAAAATTAAAATAATGCTTACTTGTTTCATATTTACATTTCTTCAACATACAAATTGAGAGAGATTTTTTGTTGTGGTTTTAGTTTGGAAAGTGGGAGGATTTTGAATGGGAGAAGATAATAAATGTTGTGGGTTTATTTGAATATATGAAAAGTTTGATTGGGTGGTTACATTTTATATCGAAATACTAACATGGGCATATTTGTCATTATATATATATATATATATTTTGGGACTGCATGAAGTAAAATGAGACAGGAAATAGCAACCCTCTCTCCCATAATATTTCATATATTCACAAGGTTTTCCATCAATAGTGCAGTTATATTCTGAATCTTCAATTGGAAGCTGAAACCACTCCACACCATTGTGGTAAGCAGTAAAATATAAATTTTCTATACTCTGACTATCGATTTAACTTATTCAAACTCAACAACTAACTTTAGTTGAAGAAAGAGAAAACCAACAAGAGGGTTTGTTAGGCAAAAAATACTCTCATGCGTCTTCCCATTCGATGACTGGACTCTCATCGCAGTTAAAAGCTTTCTGAACAATTTTGCTGCTCCGCAGTAGTCATTTAGGTTGAACCTAAATTTATTGCAATTGGGTATCTCTTTCACACCCACCTCTGTAATGATGACCCGTTGCTGAAAAGGAAAAAAATAATAAAATAAGAAAGGAACAAAATAAATCAATATTTAAGGTGAGTATTTAAACATACCTTTTAGAGGATTCAGCACGGTTGGCATTTTTGTGCTTTTCAGAGAATTTAACATGGTTGGGCTTTTCATGCCTTTTAGATTATTTAGCAAATCTAGGCATTTCTTTCACAAACTGCGGTGGTAGCGATGGTGGTGGAGAGCAGGGGAAGAGACGTCGCAAGCAATGTCTCCGGATGAAGTGGTTAGGAGCATAAAGGCAAAAGGTGGACCTAAGGTAAAATTGTAAAGTGCGTGGTTGTGTGGGAGAGAGAGAAGTTCATATTAGCTAAAGTGTGGATTAGTGTTTGTTTGGGAGTATTAACATTGGAAGCAGGAAATGAATACATGTCTAATAAGCAGCTTTATCATTAAAGAGAGTTTGGGAGGGAAAGGGCCGAACACACAAATGTGCGTCCGCCAAAGGATCCGGACACACAAAACGCATGTCCGCTAAAGGGGCCGGACATACAAAACGAGTGTCTGCTAAAGGGGTCGGACACACAAAACGCGTGTCCGCTAAAGGGGACGGACACACAAAACGCGTGTCCGCTAAAGGGGACGAACACACAAAATGTGCGCCAGCCAAGAAGACCTGACACACAAAATGTGCGTCTGCCAAGGTGGCCGGACATACAAAATGTGTGTTTTCCAAGGATGTTGGACACACAAAATGTGCATCCACAAAGAGGGATGGACACAAAATTGGTTCGTCCACTATGAGTACCCCGGACAAGCTATATTTGTGTCCGGAACTTAGAGCGGACACACAGATCGCGTGTCCGACCACTTTTATTCATGATTTTAAAAAAAAAATCGGAACATTTAAAATTAAAAAATACAAAATTACATTAAATCAGTAGTCTATTATGAGAAATCTAAAAATTAAAATACATACTTACTTGTTCTATATTTACATTTCTTCAACATACAAATTGAGATAGATTTTTTGGTGTGATTTTAGTTTGGAAAGTGGGAGGAGTTTAAATGGGAGAAAATAATAAATGTTGGTGGTTTATTTGAAGATATGAAAAGTTTGATTGGGTGGTTACATTTTATACCAAATTACTAACATGGGCATATTTGTCTTTTAATATATATTTTTGGACTGCATGAAGTAAAATAAAGACTGCAAATAACAACGCTTAATAAACCAGGGAAAGAATTGGACATGGAGTTCTCATTAATGTTGTGCGTGATCTCTCCCAGCATAGATTAAAATAAACTTGATAACTAAAACATGCCAAAATATTATTGTGCTCATCTGTAAAGCTGGTCGCTTTAATCTGATCAAAAATTTAGTCAGCGAGAATTTTGAGCCAACAGCGACAGCGAGTTTTATCTTTGAAGGGGAAGTGAAAGAAGAAGATAATATCTATCATCAACTGAAAGCATAATCGGCTATCAACCAAAATATCATACATAAGCCTGATGAACGAATAAAGAAACACCTTCACTACCTTGTGAAAAAGTGGGACAAGTTGGGCAAGTACTGGATATGCTGTCATGTTGGCATGTATAAATTTTTTGAAATTTATATACAGAAATAGAAAAAGAAAAGGATAAAAGACACTGGCTACCGTATTACTACCCCGATTAGTCTGAAAGCATCTCTAGATCTTTTAAATAGCACGAGGACGAAAGATATACTGGACATCCTAGGTTTTTTGGGGTATGGTCAGAATGAGTAGTTTGTTATTGAAAAAAATTGAAGAAGTATGACTGTGTAACTATCTTAATATTTTATAATATTTTGTAATTGTCTAAGATGGAAAATGCAAGTAACGGTAATTTTTTTCGTTTGATGTTCCAGCCCTTGTAATGGTTTTGTCATACAAAACTATACAATTTGTAGTTTTGCATAAAGTGAAGTCATCAAAGTCAGAAGATCACTTGCATTTGAGTCTTTATCTTTCATACATCAGTGAGGCATTAGCATGTTGTGCAGCTAAGCTAATGTGGGATCTTATCTGTATGATCTTCACATGGAGAACCAAAGGTGTACCCAAACATGAGATCATTATTTGTTAATATGTTCCAACATTGTAGAATCCAAGGACTCTATTCTGGATTGACATTTGGCACCTATACTAATTGAAATCATTCATTATGCCGCCGACCTTTAGTTTGGAACCTACAATATATTTTAACGACGGGTGCTGACGGATGTCTCCCAATGGGCCGGACACGCAAAATATGTGTCCGCTAAGAGGGCTGGACACGCAAAATATGCGTCCGCCAAGAGGGTTGGACACGCAAAATGTGTGTTTGCCAAGGTGGCTGGGCACACAAAATGTGCGTCTGCCAAGGAGGCCGGATACAGAAAATGCACATACGCCAAGAGGATTGGACACGAGATTGGTTTGTCCGCTATGTGTACCTCAGACACACTATATTTTTGTCCGAAACTCAGAGTGGACACACTGATCGCGTGCCCTGCCTTTTTTCACGGTTTTTAAAAAAATCTGATGATTTCAAATTGAAAAAAATTCAAAATCACATTAAATCAGTAGTCTAATATGAGAAATCTAAAAAATTAAAATTCATACTTACCTATTCCATATTTACATTTCTTCAACATACAAATTGAGAGAGATTTTTTTGTGTGATTTTAGTTTGGAAAGTGGGAGAATTTTGAATGAGAGAAAATAATAAATGTTGTGGGTTTATTGAAATTATGAAAAGTTTGATTTGGTGGTTACATATTATATCTAAATACTAACATGAAGATATTTATCTTTTTATATACATTTTGGGACTGCATGGAGTAAAATGATGACTGCAAATAGCAACCCTCTCTCCCATGATAATCCATATATTCACAATGTTTTCCATCTATAGTGCAGTTATATATTGAATCTTCAATTGGAAGCTGAAACCACTCCACACCATTGTGGTAAGCAGTAAAATATACTTTTCCAATACTTTGACTATCGATTTAACTTATTCAAACTCAACAACTAACTTTAGTTGAAGAAAGGGAAAACCAACAAGAGGGTTTGTTAGGCAAAAAATACTCTCACGCGTCTTCCCATTCGATGAATGGACTCTCATCACAGTTAAAAGCTTTCTGAACTGTTTTGTTGCTCCGCAGTAGTCATTTAGGTTGAACCGAAATTTATTACAACTGAGTATCTCTTTCACACCCACCTCTGTAACGATGATCACGTTGCTGAAAAGGGAAAAAACAATAAAATAAGCAAGGAACAAAATAAATTAATATTTAAGGAGAGTATTTAAACATACCTTTTAGAGGATTTAGTATGGTTGACCTTTTTGTGATTTTCAGAGGATTTAGCATGGTTGGCCTTTTCATTCTTTTTAGAGTATTTAGCAAAGATAGGCATTTCTTTCACAAACCGCGGTGGTAGCGATGGTGTTGAAGAGGAGGGGAGGAGACACCACGGGCAATGTCTCCGGATGATGTGGATAGGAGCAGAAAGGTAAAAAGTGGACCTAGGGCAAGATTGCAAAGTGTGGGGTTGTGTGAGAGAGAGAGGTTCAGATTAGCTGAAGTGTGGATTAGTGTTTATTTGGGAGCATTAACATTGGAAGCAGGAAATGAATACACGTCTGACAAACAACATTTTCATTAAAAGGAGTTTGGAAGGGAAATGGTCCGAACACACAAAACGCGTGTCCACCAAAAGGCTCGGACACACAAAATGTGCGCCCGCCAAGAGGGCTGGACACGAGATTAGTTCGTCCGATGTGAGTACCCCTGACACACTATTTTTGTGTTCGAATCTCAGAGTGAACACACAGATCTCATGTCAGACCATTTTTTTCACAGTTTTTTTTAAAATCTGAAGATTTCAAATTTAAAAATACAAAAGTACTTTAAACTAGTAGTCTAATTTGAGAAATTTAAAAATTAAAATACATACTTGTTTCATATTTACATTTCTTCAACATACAAATTGAGAGAGATTTTTTGGTGTGATCTTAATTTGAAAATGGGAGGATTTTGAATGAGAGAAGATAATAAATATTGTGAGTTTATTTGAATATATGAAAAGTTTGATTGAGTGGTTACATTTTATATCTAAATACTAACATGAAGATATTTGTCTTTTTATATATATATATATATTTTGGAACTGCATGGAGTAAAATGAGGATTGCAAATAGCAACCCTCTCTCCCATCATAATCCATATATTCACAAGGTTTTCATCAATAGTGCAGTTAAATCCTGAATCTTCAATTGGAAGCTAAAACAACTCCATACCATTGTCGTAAGCAGTAAAATATAAAATTTATATACTTTGACTATCGATTTAACTTATTCAAACTCAACAACTAACTTTAGTTGAAGAAAAGGAAAACCAACCGGAGGGGTTGTTAGGCAAAAAATACTCCCATGCGTCTTCCCATTCGATGACTAGACTCTCATCGCAGTTAAAAGCTTTCTGAACTGTTTCGCAGCTCCACAGTAGTCATTTAGGTTGGACCTAAATTTATTGCAACTGGGTATTTCTTTCACACCCATCTCGGTAACGAAGACCATGTTACTGAAAATTAAAAAACAATAAAAATAAGAAATGAACAAAATAAATCAATATTTAAGGATAGTATTTAAACATACCTTTTGGAGGATTTAACACGGTTGGCCTTTTTTTGCTTTTCAGAGGATTTAGCATGGTTGGGTTTTTTCGTGCTTTTTAGAGAATTTGGCAAGGCTAGACATTTCTTTCACAAACCGCGGTGGTAGCGATGGTGGTGGAGAGCAGGAGAGGAGACACCGCGTGCAATGTCTCCGGATGATGTGGATAGGAGCAGAAAGGCAAAATGTGGACCTAGGGCAAGATTCCAAAGTAGAGGGTTGTGCGGGGGAGAGAAAAAAGGTTCAAATTAGCTGAATTGTGGATTAATGTTTGTTTGGGAGCATTAACATTGGAAGCAGGAAATGAATACATGTCTGACAAGCAGTTCTTTCATTAAAGGGAGTTTGAGAGGGAAAGGGGCCGAACACACAAAGCGTGTGTCCACCAAAGGGGCCGGACACACAAAATGTGCGTCCGAAAAATGAGCCAAACACACAGAACGCGTGTCCTCTAAAGGGGCCGGACACACAAAATGTGCATCCGCCAAGAGGGTCAGACACACAAAAAGTTTGTCCTCTAAGGTGACCAGACATACAAAATATGTGTTTGCCAAGGATGTCGGACCCACAAAATGCGCGTCCGCCAAAAGGGCTGGACACGAGATTGGTTTGTCAATTATGAGTACCCCAGACACGTTATTTTTGTGTCCGGAACTCATAGCGGACACATAGATCATGTGTCCGACCACTTTTTTCAAGATTTTTTTTAATTTAAATTTTAAAATAATATTAAATCAGTAGTCTATTCAGAGAAATCTAAAATTTAAAATACATGCTTGTTCCATGTTTACATTTCTTCAACATACAAATTGAGATATATTTTTTTGTGAGATTTTAGTTTGGAAAGTGAGAGGAGTTTAAACGGGAGAAGATAATAAATGTTGTAGGTTTATTGAAAATATGAAAAGTTTGATTGGGTGGTTACATTTTATATCTAAATACTAACATGTGGATATTTGTCCTTTTATATATATTTTGGGACTGCATGGAGTAAAATGAGGACTGTAAATAGTTACTCGCTCTCCCATGATAATCCATATATTCACGAGGTTTTCCATCAATAGTGAGGACTGTAAATAGTTACTCGCTCTCCCATGATAATCCATATATTCACAAGGTTTTCCATCAATAGTGTAGTTATATATTAAATATTTAATTGGAAGCTGAAACCAATCCATACCATTGTGGTAAGCAGTAAATTAAAAAATTTGTATACTTTGACTAACGATTTAACTTATTCAAACTCAACAACTTTAGTTGAAGAAAGGGAAAGCCAACAGGAGGGTTTGTTAAGCAAAAAATACTTCCATGCGTCTTCCCATTCGATAATTGGACTCTCATCGCAGTTACAAGCTTTCTAAACTGTTTTGCTGCTCCACAATAGTCATTTAGGTTGAACCTAAATTTATTGCAACTGAGTATCTCTTTCACACCCACCTCTGTAATGATGACCACGTTGCTGAAAAGGAAAAAATAAAATAAGAAAGGAACAAAATAAATTAATATTTAAGGCGAGTATTTAAACATACCTTTTAGAGGATTTAGTACGGTTGTTCTTTTTGCGAATTTCCGAGGATTTAACATGGATGCTCTTTTCGTTCTTTTTAGAGTATTTAGCAAAGGTAGGCATTTCTTTCACAAACCGCGGTGGGAGCGATGGTGGTGGAGAGGAGGGGAGGAGATGCCGCATGCAATGTTTCCGGATGATGTGGATAGAAGCAGAAAGGTAAAAGGTGGACCTAGGACAAGATTGCAAAGTGTGGGGTTGTGTGGGGGAGAGAGAGAGAATGGTTCAGATTAGCTGAAGTGTGGATTAATGTTTATTTGGATGCATTAACATTGGAAGCAGGAAATGAATACATGTCTGACAAACAACTTTTTCATTAAAGGGAGTTTGGGATGGAAAGGGGCAGGGCACACAAAATGTGTGTCCACCAAAAGGGCCGGACACACAAAATGTGCATCCGCCAAAGGGGCCGGACACACAAAATGCGTGTCCACTTAAGGGTCCGGACACACAAAATGTGTGTCCGCCAAGAGAGTTGGACACACAAAATGTGCGTTCACCAAGGAGGCCGGACACACAAAATGCACGTCCGCCAAGAGGGCTGGACACGAGATTGGTTCGTCCGCTGTGAGTACCCCAGACACACTATTCTTGTGTTCGAAACTCATAGTGGACACACATATCGCATGTCAAGCCACTTTTTCTCACAGTTTTTTTTATCTGAAGATTTCAAATTTAAAATACAAAATTACTTTATATAAGTGGTCTAATCTGAGAAATCTAAAAATGAAAATACTTATTTACTTGTTCATATTTACATTTCTTCAACATACAAATTGAGAGATTTTTTTGTGTGATTTTAATTTGGAAAGTGAGGATTTTGAATGGGAGAATATAATAAATGTTGTGAGTTTATTTGAATATATGAAAAGTTTGATTGAGTGGTTACATTTTATATCTAAATAGTAACATGAAGATATTTGTCTTTTTTATATATATTTTGGGACTGTCTGGAGTAAAATGAGGATTGCAAATAGCAACTCTCTCTCCCATCATAATCCATATATTCACACGGTTTTCCATCAATAGTGCATTTATATCCTGAATCTTCAATTGGAATCAGAAACAACTCCATACCATTGTCGTAAGTAATAATATATAAATTTTCTATACTTTGACTATCGATTTAACTTATTCAAACTCAACAACTAACTTTAGTTGAAGAAAGGGAAAACCAACATGAGGGTTTGTTAGGCAAAAAAATACTCCCATGCGTCTTCCCATTCGATGACTGGACTCTTATCGCATTTAAAAGCTTTCTGAACTATTTTGCAGTTCCGCAATAGTCATTTAGGTTGGACCTAAATTTATTGCAACTGGGTATTTCTTTCACACTCACCTCTGTAACGAAGACCACATTGCTAAAAATGAAAAAAACAATAAAATAAGAAAGGAACAAAATAAATCAATATTTAAGCGAGTATTTAAACATAACTTGTGGAGGATTTAACACGGTTGGCATTTTTGTGCTTTTCAGAGGATTTATCATGGTTGGGTTTTTCGTGCTTTTTAGAGTATTTGGCAAAGCTAGACATTTCTTTCGCAAACCATGGTGGTAGAGATGGTGGTGGAGAGCAGGGGAGGAGACGCCGCAGGCAATGTATCCGGATGATGTGGATAGGAGCAGAAAGACAAAAGGTGGACATAGGGCAAGATTCCAAAGTATGGGGTTGTGTGGGGGAGAGAGAGAGAGAAAAGGTTCAGATTAGCTGAATTGCGGATTAGTGTTTGCTTCGGAGCATTAACCTTGGAAGCAGGAAATGAATACATGTCTGACAAGCAGTTTTTTCATTAAAGGGAGTCTGAGAGGAAAAGGGGCCGAACACACAAAACGCGTGTCCACCAAAAGGGCCGGACACACAAAATGTGCGTCCACCAAATGAGCCAGACAAACAGAACGCGTGTTCGCTAAAGGGGTCGAACACACAAAATGTGTGGCCGATGTGTCCGCTAAGGTGGTCGGACACAAAAAATGTGTGTTTGCTAAGGATGCCGGACACACAAAATGTGTGTCCGCCAAGAGGGCTGGACACGAGATAGGTTCATCCACTATGAGTACCCCGGACACGCTATTTTTGTGTCCGAAACTTGAAGCGGACACATAGATCGTGTGTCCGGCCACATTTTTTCACGGATATTTTTTTTTAAATCTGAACATTTAAAATTTTAAAATTCAACATTAAATCAGTTGTCTATTCAGATAAATCTAAAAATTAAAATACATAATTACTTGTTCCATATTTACATTTCTTCAACATACAAATTGAGATAGATTTTTTTGTGTGATTTTGGTTTGGAAAGTGGGGGGAGTTTGAATGGGAGAAGATAATAAATGTTGGTGGTTTATTTGAAGATATGAAAAGTTTTATTGGGTGGTTACATTTTATATCAAAGTACTAAAATTGGCACATTTATCTGTTTATATATTTTTGGACTTCATGAAGTAAAATGAAGACTGCAAATAGCAACGCTTAATAAACCTTGGGAAAAAATTGGACCTGGAGTTATCATTAATGTCGTGCGTAATCTCTCCCAGCATAGATGTAAAATAAATTCGATGAGGAAAGAATGCCAAAATATTATTGTGCACATCTGTGAAGCTGGTCGCTTTAATCTGATCGAAAATTTAGTCAGTGGGAGTTCTGAGCCTGCAGCGACAACGAGTTTTATCTTTGAAGGGGAAGTGGAAGAAGATGATATCTACATCAACTGAAAGCATAATATGCTATCAACCAAAATATCATACATGAGCTTGATGAACGAATGAAGAAACACCTTCACCACCTTATCAAAAAGTGGGACAAGTTGGGCAAGTACTGGATATGCTGTCATGTCTGCATGTATAAAAATTTTGAAATTTATATACAGAAACAAAAAGAGAAAAGGATAAAAGACAATGGCTACCGTAATACTACATCGATTAGTCTGAAAGCATCTCTAGCTCTTTTAATTAGCACGAGCAAGAAAGATATCCTAGACATCCTAGGTATTTTTTGGGTATGGTCAGAATGAGAAGTTTGTTATTGAAAAAAAATTGATGTAAAATAAATTCGATGAGGAAAGAATGCCAAAATATTATTGTGCACATCTGTGAAGCCGGTCGCTCTAATCTGATCAAAAATTTAGTCAGCGAGAGATTTGAGTCTGCAACGATATCGAGTTTTATCTTTGAAGGGGAAGTGGAAGAAGAAGATGATATCTACATCAACTGAAAGTATAATCGGCTATCAACCAAAATATCATACATGAGCTTGATGAAAGAATGAAGAAACACCTTCACTACCTTATCAAAAAGTGGGACAAGTTGGGTAAGTACTGGATATGCTGTCATGTCGGCATGTATAAATATTTCGAAATTTATATACAGAAACAGAAAGAGAAAAGGATAAAAGACAATGGCTACCGTATTACTACCCTGATTAGTCTGAAAGCATCTCTAGCTCTTTTAAATAGCACTTGCAAGAAAGATGTCCTAGACATCCTAGGTTCTTTGGGGTATGGTCAGAATTAGAAGTTTGTTATTGAAAAAAAAATTGAATAATAATCCCGACTGTGTAACTGTCTTAATATTTTGTAATTGTCTGAGATGGAAAATGCAAGTAACGATAGTCTTTTCCGTTTGATGTTCCAGCCCTTGTAATGGTTATGTCATACACAACTATACAATTTGTAGTTTTGCATAAAGTGAAGCCATCAAAGTCAAATGATCACTTCCATTTGATCCTCTATCTTTCATACATCAGTGGGGCATTAGCAGGTTGTGCAACTAATTTGGAATCTTATCTGTTGATATTCACATGGAGAACCAAAGGTGTACCCAAACATAAGATCATCATTTGTTAATATGTTCCAACATCGTGGTATCCAAAGACTCAATTCTGGAATGACATTTGACACCTATACTAGTTGAAATCATTTTGTCGACCTTCAGTTTGGAGCCTATAATATATTTAAATGATAGGTGCTGGCATAGGTCTCCCAATGGGCCGGACAAGTAAAACGTGTGTTCGCCAAGTTGCCCGAACACACAAAATGTGCGTCTGCCAAGGAGGCCGGATACACAAAATGCACGTCCACCAAGAAGGGTGGACAGGAGATCTGCTTGTCCGCTATGTGTACCCCGGACACACTATTTTAAAATACAAAATTACATTAAATCAGTAGTCTAATTTGAGAATTCTAAAAATTAAAATACATACTTACCTGTTCCATATTTACATTTCTTCAAAATACAAATTGTGAGAGATTTTTTTGTGTGATTTTAGTTTGGAAAGTGGGAGGATTTTGAATGGGAGAAGATAATAAATGTTGTGGATTTATTGAAAATATGAAAAGTTTGATTGGGTGGTTACATTTTATATCTAAATACTAACATGAACATATTTGTCTTTTATATATATATATTTTGGGACTGCATGAAGTAAAATGAGACTGCAAATAACAACCCTCTCTCCCATCATAATCCATATATTCACAGGGTTTTCCATAAATAGTGCAGTTATATCCTGACTCTTCAATTGGAAGCTGAAACCACTCCACACCATTGTGGTAAGCAGTAAAATATAAATTTTCTATACTTTGACTACCGATTTAACTGATTCAAACTCAGCAACTAACTTCAGTTGAAGAAATGGAAAACCAACAGGAGGGTTTGTTAGGCAAAAAATACTCTCATGCGTCTTCTCATTCGATAACTAGATTCTCATAGCAGTTAAAACATTTATGAACTATTTCACAGCTCCGCAGTAGTCATTTAGGTTGAACCTAAATTTATTGCGACTAGGTATCTCTTTCACAATCACGTCTGTAACGATGACCAGGTTACTGAAAAGGAAAAAAAAAACAATAAAATAAGAAAGGAAAAACATACCTTTTAGAGGATTTAGCACAGTTGACATGTTTGTGCTTTTCAGAGGATTTAGCATGGTTGGCTTTTTCGTGCTTTTTAGAGTATTTAGCAAAGCTATGCATTTCTTTCACAAACTGCAGTGGTAGCGATGGTGGTGGAGAACAGGGGAGGAGACGTCGCAGCAATGTCTCCGGATGATGTGGATTGGAGCAGAAAGGTAAAAGGTGGACCTAGGGCAAGATTGCAAAGTGTGGGTTGCGTGGGAGAGAGAGAGGTTCAAATTAGCTGAAGTGTGGATTAGTATTTATTTGGGAGCATTAACATTGGAAGCATGAAATGAATACATGTCTGACAAACAACATTTTCATTAAAGGGAGTTTGAGAGGGAAAGAGGCCGGACACACAAAACGCGTGTCCACCAAAAGGGCCGGACACACAAAATGTGCATCCGCCAAAGGGGCCGGACACACAAAATGTGCGTCCACCAAGAGGGTCGCACACAAAATGTGCGTCCGCCAAGAGGACCGCACACAAAATGTGCGTCCGTCAAGAGGGCTGGACACACATAAGAGGGCCGCACACAAAATGTGCGTCCCCCAAGAGGACCGCACACAAAATGTGCGTCCGCCAAGGTGGCCGGACACACAAAATGTGCGTCCGCCAAGGTGGCTGGACACACAAAATGTGCGTTCGCCAATGAGGTCGGACACCCAAAACGCAAGTCCGACAAGAGGACTGGACACGAGATTGGTCCGTCCGCTATGAGTACCCCAAACACACTATTTTTGTGTTCGGAACTCATAGTGGACACACAGATCTCATGTCAGACCATTTTTTTCACGGTTTTTTAAAAAAATCTGAACATTTCAAATTTAAAAATACAAAATTACATTAAATCAGTAGTTTAATCGGAGATATCTAAAATTTAAAATACATACTTGCTTGTTCCATATTTACATTTTTTCAACATACAAATTGAGAGATATTTTTTGGTGTGATTTTAGTTTGGAAAGTGGGAGGAGTTTGAATGGGAAAATATAATAAATGTTGATGGTTTATTTGAACATATGAAAAGTTTGATTGGGTGGTTACATTTTATATCAAAGTACTAACATGGGCATATTTGTCTTTATATATATATATTTTGGGATTGCTTTGAGTAAAATGAGGACTGCAAATAGCAACCCTCGTTCCAAATGTTCTAAAAATATGAAGTGAGCACATCACTCATAATAACACAAATCCATTAGATTTAAGATAGATTACAAAATGAATGTCTTAGATATGAAAACCGAAAATGGTAATCTAAATTCCTTGTGATGTAAACCTACCTAAATCTAATGTCACCGTGGAGCCAAGTTAGAAAGTTTTTATGTTCCTTTTTCTTTCATGTCAAGGCGATAAGTTTCTACGTGGCTGATGCGATGACAAGTGAAAATGTTTTATGTTTTATGTTTGTGCATTTGAAATGATCTTTTTATTTTTATCTTGATGGCTCTCGGTTGGATAAATAAAATCAAACATCAAATCACCTTATCAATTACATCAATTATAAAGGAATCTTTTCTAACAGTTAGTCGGTCTAGAATAAAACTTTGTGATTATTTTAATTTCATTCAGTATTTAATAAACTTTACCTAAATTGAGTTCTTTTACTTTATAATTCTTACAATTACTTTTAGATGATTTTTTTATAATTTTAATTTTAAAATTTTAATTTCATTATGAAACGTAAATATTACACTTTAATTAAAAATTATTTTTAATAAAAAAATACCGCGCAACACTCGGTAGGAATACCGCTAATTATAAATAAAAAACATTCATAAAATATCTCATCAATTACACCAATTTAAAATTTAAAATAGGTCCATGACTTTTTCAAAAAAATAAAATAAAAATGAGACTGTAAAATGAGACTTTCTCATAAAATATCTACTTCACACTTGAGACGATAATCAGGACACATAAGTGCAAAACTGAAGGCGATCACCAACTTGCCTAGATGATCATCACATCCATCTACCCACAAAACAACATCGTATTAGTCAAACATGTTGGATCAGCAAAAGCGCAACAATAACCCGATAACGGCGGTTTGCATTGTCCTACAATTGTGAGCTCATGCCTTATCTAGTCAAACGAGACACACCACACTTTTTGCCCCTCTTTTTTTCTTTCTTTTTTTGAAAGAAAGTTGTATTTCGTTAGGAATTATAGTTGATTAGAAAATGTGGAGCCGAGCACCCATAGCTGTGAGGATCTGATCTATTTTGGATGCTTCGCTGTATTTCCATGAATTATCATTATGTGAATCTATGATGAACCAACCAAATCAAGTGAAGTCTTTTGTTTTTGCTGCATCAAAGAAAAGAGTCGATCCGTTTGATTCTTGGGAAGTACTTGTCAATGTGGTTTCGTTCATTGGTTATTTAATAAGATTCTCTCTAATTTTTCCACGTTTGATTTCTTCCATTTGGCATAAGGCGAGCTAAACATAATGAGAGGGGAGTAAGTCATGATTCTTTTCATGTAGAAGTTTATTTCGGTGAAACCATAGTCGATTCATCAGCATTGCTATAAGTGTCATCAACTCTTTGTGAAGATTGATAAGCATATCCATAACCCAAAGAATTAGGTTTTGTTGTTGGAATTTATAAACTTCTTTATGTAGATCTGCTGCAAACCAAATTTGGTGAGCTAAGGGGCAATGGAAGAATATATGTTCAACTGGCGTATCTTGATCTTTACATGACAAGCATTGGCTTTCAGCTGATGTTCCTCTTTGATTTAGATTTTTGGCCGATGAAAGATGATTCTTGCAAATTCGCCAGAGGAAATGCTTATCAATGAAGAGATGGTCATTGACAGCTGCTTGCGGAAAGACATGCATTATTAAAATACATCGAGTTAATAGATAATTTATAACCTGATTTAACCGAGTATATACCATCCGGTGTTGGTATCCATGTCCAGTAGTCCTCTTAGTTTCCTTGTGATCTTGGCATAGCTAATATGAGACTAGCTTCTTCTAGATCAAATGTATTCCTTATAAGGTCCGAGTTCCACTGTCTTCCATCATCAGTCATCAATTGTCTGACAGTAATATTTTCAGGATAATTATCCGGCAGAGAAATTGGTGAAGGTAGCCCTAATCTTGGTAGCCATTTACCATTTTTTTCACCCTTGTGCTTTCTCCATTGCCTATATCATTTTCACCCGTGTCCTTTCTCCATTCCCTATTCTTACGAATACCTTTAGCAATTAGACTTCTTCCTGCCAATGTTGATCTCCAACCATAAGAAGGCATGTATCCTATATTTGCCTCTAAAAACGTTGACCTCTCATAGTATTTTGATTTTGATTTTTTTTGCTACGGTGGAGGTAGGATTTGTAAGGACGCGTCATGCTTGCTTTCCGAGGAGAGACTTATTAAAATGTTTCACATCTTTGAAACCCAATCCTCCCAATTCTTTTGGAGCGCAAAGGTATATCCATTTAGACCAGTGAATTTTCTTCTTTGAATTGAGCTTCCCCGCCAATATTTAGCACAGAGTGATCGAATATCCCTTATGAATTATCAGGAAGTTCAAAACAGGACATAGTGTATGTAGGCAGTGATTGCAAAACTGCCTTTATAAGGATTTCTTTTCCTCCTTTTGATAATTTCTTGTTCTCCCAACTCTATACTTTTGTCCAAACTTTTGTTTTGATAAATTCTAGAGAAGCATATTTTGATCTGTTAAAGATAGTGGCTAGTCCCAAATATTCATCTGGACCTCTCATCTCTGTCATACCCATAATAGACAATATGCTCTCTCTAGTCTCTTCATGCACATTAGAGCTAAATTATATTGATGATTTGTCAAAGTTCACCTTTTGTCCCGACACTTTCTCATAATCTTGAAATATTTGCTTTAAATGTGCAGCTTCATGGATGTTTACTTCTCCAAATATTAATGTATCGTCAGCAAAGAGCACATGTGATAGCATTGGAGTAGATTTAGCTATTTTTAGTCATGATAGCAATTTCATTCTTAAGCTATCCTGCAACATTTGAGATAGGACTTCACCACATATAATGAAAAGACTAGGGACAGTGGATCTCCTTGTCTTATACCTTTTGGATGGTGTAAGATTTCCGAAGACGATATACATTTCCCAATCAGATCAATAAACTTTTCTCTAAAACCCATTGACCTGAGTGTCCGCAGAAGGAAAGGTCATTCTACTCCATCAAAAGAGTTACTCATGTCTAGCTTTATCGACATATATCTTCCCTGTTTTCCTTCCTTTGATGAAGTGATGGGCTTCATGGGCAATGAGTATATTATTACACGTGTGAATCAAAACTAAAGATGACCATAAATAACACATAAAAGAGCTTTCATTGATAAGATCAAAACACAAATGATCCCAACACTCTCTTCATCATCATACTCATACTAGACATACGAACTGGTACGCATCAAACAAAAGCAGAGACACTACTTACTACTTAAGTTCATACACGACAACAAAGACAACGAAAGCAGCCACAAAGAAACAACAATCCATGGCCACTTTATTTCCACGAACACACACATAAACACACACTACTAAATTACTGCTAAAGAACAATGGAGAAAACTGAAGTCCTCCATTATCACAAGTACTTAATTCTTCGTGTCTCTGCCTTTTGTTGATAGATCATTCTGTTGCTTCCTCACTTGCAGGTGCAAGGGTTGCACTTGCAGTCAGGTCCGCACTGGCATCCGCCGTTCTCGGTGGCGAACCCCTCGCCGGCGCCCTCGTAGGATCTGCCATCAATCGGACAAAATTCAGTGAAAATCACGCCAAAAAATTCAGATAAATTAACTGAAGATTAACAGATATATACGTACATCTTCTGAGGAGCAACTCCTATGATGAGAGTCTCAGAGGCGGTGCTCTCGGGGTACATCTTGCACCTGGCATCATCAAATCAATGATCAGATTTCTCGAAACCCTAGTTTCTCAAAAGCTGCGAATGCTTAATTCCTCTATCAAATTTCATGATTAAATCCATAGATCACACGCAGCACAACGAATTAGAACGATTATTAACACGAAATTAAGCTATAATTCATTGAGCCGTTTATAATCAATCCATGCATGATAAAAACCGGAGGGAAAAGAAATCTGAAATGCTTACCCGCCGCAGCCGTTGCCGCACTTGCAGTTGGGGCCGCAGCCGCAGTTTCCTCCGCAGCAAGACATTGTTCTTAGGTGCTTGGTGGAGAAGAAGTGAACGGTGTTTTAATGGAGTTCCGGAAGAGATGAGAAAGTTTTGAGTGGTGAGGTGATGGGCGTGGAGACCGGGATTTATAGCGGAGCTGGGGAGAAGTGAATGAAGGTGAACCGTACACGTGGCATGATCTACTGGGAAATGATGAAATGGCCATCGAAAGGCGGGTCAGGATTCAACTTCTTCCACGTATTCCTCGTTTTCAGTGCTTCCTATATTTTAGTTCCGTCCTGTGGTAAAATATACTGGCTGAGTAAATTTTATTTGTTTTTTTAGAGATTTATTAAACTTGAAGGGAAGATAAAAATCTCCCATTAGACCGATAAGTGGTTAGATAAGTATAAAAAATTTGTTTTAGTAACTTTTAAGGTCAAATAGTTATTTTACAAAAAAATCAAACTTATAGAAATGTCATTACAATAAATAAAAATAAATATCAAATTATCGCATCAATTATAAAAATAACTCCAACGGTTGGTCGGTTTAAAATAAGTACTTGTGTTTTGGGAATGCCCCCGGCATAACAATTTCAATAATTAAAATTATTATTTTATAGAGACTTGAGTGAAATGGTCTCAAGCAATCTTATGTAAGACGAAAGGTTTTAATACAACTATTTAAAAATGAAAGATAGCATAGGGTACCTATGTAATGTTTAAAACCTTATTTAATTTTTTGTCTCACCATAAGTTATAGTAATACGGTGTCATATGAGTTTTTCTCATTTTATTTAATCTAAATATATGTGAAAAATAGTGCAAATATAATCTCTATTTTTTAATACGTTCATATATAATTTTTAGTTGTTTAGGGTGGATAGGATCTTAATTTTTTAAAATAAATTTTGTCCTATCAAAATTGGTGGAGGTCAAAAAAAATTATACAATATTTTTTAAAAAAAAGTTTTTAAAAAAAGGAATTCTAGGTGTTTTGACCTTTCATAGACTAGCACCATCGAACCACCACCCAACACCTCTCCGTCCAGGAAGAAGGCTTATCAAACGACTTTTAGCGTTCAACATAATTTGGGAGGAAGAATATAAGTACATAGAGAGATGACAATGTGATGATTTTGATGAAGATCCGTCCCGCATTTGTCATACTTCACCATAATTCGAAAAATTAGCACATTCCCCGCAAGCCCTTTGAATTCCCCCTTCAATATGATAATTATAATATTCACCAATTATTGCGAGGGACTAAAATTTCATCACCTTCTTTTTATAAAAAAATATATCTTGTTCCAATCATCCAAAAAGTGAAGAAAACTGGGGTGTACCCTTTTTCTGTATGCTTTGAAACAATCACTTGTCCTCGCGTACAATCACATAAGCACCATTCTTCAAGAAGAAAGAAACTGGTTCATCATGCAGTGTTTAACCACATATACCATTGACTCGTTCTTTCCTAGCAAACCAATGCATACAAGCCTCAATCATTCGCGCCACTTTTGAAACGTACACCAATTTTTCGGGCTTTGATCATAATTCATAAGCCTCTCTACCGCTTTTATGGCTATGCATGCGACCACATGGGGTGTCCGTGGCCATTTGGACATCTTCTCCCCAACTCATCGATTACGTATTTCAGTTACAGTTAAATTTAATTCAGTTAGATTCTATTAAACTTATCTAGGTAGTATGCATTTCAGTTCAATTCAGTTCATCAACAAAAATAAATTTGGGTAAGAGACGATTTCTCAAGGGTGTGATACTTTCTGTTTGAAAAGACGTGTACATCGTTTATCCTTTACGTTCTCGACTCAATTTTGAGAAATTTTCAATTTTAGTAGGATAAAGTGGATCAAAAATTAAAAACAAACCATATGTGGCACTAATCAATGATCATATATTAATTAACTAAAAATATTTAGAACCTTACACGGGCATAGATCCGCCTCTGCATCTTGACGAAAGGTTGTCGTATACATTGTCCCTGTTTGATAAACCATACACGAATTGCTGACTGTTATCTAGTTTAATATTTTATTTAGTTGATTTGATTAGCTGATTTACTCTTAGTTATTTAACTTGGGAAAATCTATTTTACTTCAGATTTTTCATTTTTGATGGACTTTTCAATCATGAAAAAATGTAGTTTTTCAGCTTGTTTAGCTAAACGGAAAAAAATAATATTAAAAAAAACTCCTGTGCTGCAATTTTAGTTGGCAAACACCTGTGCTGGAGTTTAGGTTGATTTTTGAGCAAGGATCCCTTTGGTTCTGAACTTAATTCGGTTCGTTCAACAAAGCAAATAAGTCTATTTAATTGCAATAAATGTTAGTATTGGTTCTGATGCTAAGTCTTTATAGTTTCTTGAAGATATTTCTTCATACAAAACGTCAATTATTACATCACATGCACGTCGGTGCTACAAGCAAATCCTAGGGGTGATGAGCTAAAGGTGGCAAAGCATTAAAAGCAGCACATGGAAAAAGAATGGTGTACAAGCCATTGCTGTACATGGATGGTGGAAACCGTAAAGCCAAAAATATTCCAACATTTGTATTCATCAATTTTATTATTCACCACTCACTCACCCACTCAAGGCACACAGGCGTGACGTGATGGGACTAATTAATCGGATAAACTCTGAGTCTATTATTAGTAGCTGGATCAAGAGATATGACAATTTCTTAATAACAATTACACACCATTATGGGTCTGTGTTGATGGTCTCCGTAAGGAGCGAAAGCAAGCAGTTTATACGGCGGGGATGAAAAAAAAATTTCTAAAAAAATTGTATAAGAGGGGGCTGATATGATTTTTTTTTTTCAAAATTACACTCAGTAATTTTCCCAAATTCTTTTTCTTGAAGGGACTGGAGTCCCCATGTAGCTCCGCCACTGGTCCTCGCTGTGATTTCCCAGCCTGCATATGATCGATGAAGGTGAAATCATGGTAGTTCCGATTTTAGTGGTGTCAATTCGTTGGTGGTGCAACGTTTAAGTAGATTCAATGGTTGTATTCAATTGTAATATCTCTTAGTTAGGATTTAGAGTAAGATGTTTATGCGTAGTTTGTTTACTTGTAATTAATTTTTAAAAAATAAATAAATCAAGAGATGCAAGTGTGAAACGCGCTTAGGTTATATGTTGACATATACTATTAATTCTAATGGATAGAACACTCAAATTATCCACCACAAATGATACAGTAGCAAAAGACAAATGATACAGCAGTAAAAGATATTTAGGAGTGCTTGTCAATTAGTTTTTGTATGAACCACAATGGTAATGAAACGCAATTTTCAAAACCAAACACTTAATTAAGAATTAATAATTCAGTTATTCAATGGATTTCAATGAAATAATCTTTTGCCAAACAAGATGGTAGAGCTCTTTTGCCTGTTATCAATTAGTTGAGATGGGATTGAGAGATAACCATAAACCCATTTTTGGATATGGATAGGGTCCCCGCATCCTATCCATTTTCAGGCATTACTGCCGCATTAGTGATTGTCAGCAGTTTTTATGATTTCTTTTGCAAAAGAGATCACTGATAACTTGGTAAATGATCATCTTAATTGTAAATTTTCATGGAGCAAAATCTAACAAGTATTCCAACCTACACTCTTCAGCACTTTTTGCTTTGAACTACTGTACAAAATGGAAAATTTTAAACAAAGAATGGCAATTCCCACTCAATTTTGTCAATACTAACCTAAAGTCCTAAACTAGCCTCTTCCATGATCAATTTTATGCCCATCTATGCATATTTGTTCAAGGGAATACAAGTTCATCTAATATGTCATCAAATACCATGTCTTCCAGCTCAATGCCTACACATTCAGCCTCAAACTGGACATTCATCCAGCCATCGCTTTTCGATAGATCATCGTTTACTGCATCATCAAGCGATGGATCAATCTCGGGGATCCTCTGCAAGTACCAATTTATATTGGTCCAAACATCCGCAAAAAGGTGATATCCCACGGGAATCGGATGAACTTGAGAGCAGTTAGTTAAAAGCTTAGGCCAGTAAGAGAATGTTTTGCCGTAGATTTCTAACAATACCTCATTAATTAAATCGAACAGGAGCTGGTTATTACAACTGCCACCCTCTTCATTTCCAGGACAGTCGGGTTGAGCTAGTTGACAACCTTCCACTTCATTGAAAACCATTGGGTCAACTGGCTGCCCATCAGCGTGCCATTTCCCAAGGATCTCAGTTCCAGTGAACCCGGATAGCTCCAAAACATCCTTAACATATTCGAAATCGGCTCTATTTTCCAGGCCTACCTGGATTAGCAGATTATTGTAGGATTGTATTTGTGAAGGAATCAGGTCTTCTTCACCTGGTTCAACATCTGGTGTTAGTTCTGAATCTGGTCTCCATGAAATGCAAAGAGAAGTTAGTTCATATTTGACAGTATGATAAATGGCATAACAAGGTCACTTTGAACTAGATATTACTCCCTTCACCCCACTTGAAGATTCATGTATGTAACAATAAAATCAACATTACAAACATAACTCTTCTGATAGGATGGAAGGCTTTTGAATCTATGCTCCTTAAAATAATAAACTTGAATGGCAATTGGGATAAAAATGAGTTGGAATAACATATATCGATGCTGAAGTTGGAAAACTACAAACTTGATCAATCACAATACCTTCTACTGAGAAGGAGATGCCACCTCCTCCAGTTGTTGCATCCTCCTCCATTGGGGGCACAATACCCTTATCCGGGTCATCCATGCCCAAGTCACCAGGTTCACCCAAAGCATGGATGCCTGGATCCCCAGAACAGTCATCAAATAGAACTTCATCTTTTGAAGCTACAAGCTTCATTGACATCTCTGGAGAATTTGTAGCTGGCCATCTCTCCAGTCGAGAAAAGGACTGTGACCTCATATCAGGTAGTGAAAGGATTCTTGACATGGATCCTTTCTTCCTGGACACAGTAGGTCTCGAAATCATCCCATCAGATAGTTGATTGCTGGCTTCTGTATTATAAGTCAATTCATATAGTCGATTATATCTACTCAATGGTTCATTAAAAGATGCCGTTCTTCTGATGGCATCTGGTTGGGCCAGTTGGCTATTGCCCTCTAATGAAAATTGATCATTCTTAATACCATCCCCTGGACTGTATTTACCCCAATTCTGCTCGACAGCATCATTCTTTAAATTGCCTTCCTCCTTGGCATTCTTTGGATACCCAAAAGGAATTTTATGCAATACCCCATCCATGACAATTCTTTGCCTCTCCTTTCTGGTCTCCTTCATTGCATGCTTAATTTTTTCTCTAAGGTTTTTGAAGCGTTTCATGATAAGTTTATTCACATGCTGATGCTGCTTCTTATACTCCTTTGGTGAACCGAAAGCAGCAGCAGAATCAAGAGAATCCTGTATCATAAGGGGCTGGTTTGAAGGCTCACCATCCACACGTATACCTGTTTCCCTCAGCATATTCTCCCGCATATTGGCTGAATATCTGATTGCAGTGCCATTTGAGTCTTCAGAGCAGACATGAGGATAATTAATGTCTGGAGAAGGAACTCCGCTCCCAGATGAACCAGGCGTAGGAAATGACACAGACTTGGTTAATCCCAATCTTGAAGTGGATTCCCTCTGATTTTGTACTCGATGTGACAACGAAGTAGTTGGATCTTGCATAACTTTCAAGAATAATTCCTTCCTAATGTTAAGCAGATCCAGAGCATCAAAGAAAATCTTTGAATCTTGGTGCGAAGCAATTTTGGTCTCACTTTCTCTCAAGTAATTCTTAGTAAGCCTGGCAGCACACAGAGAACAAGTCGCACCATTAGTATTCGGTTCACCACAGATTCTTGGCAGAGCTGGATCCAATAAGCTGGAAAGTAACGAATGTGAACCATTTAGCAGGTCTAATGAGCCATTCAGTGTTTCAGTTTCAGCAGATGGAGCTCTACCAGAGACATCTACACGATGCATTGAAGGCACCCGATCCAGAGGCATTCGCGTCGGGTATGAAGAACTGCGATTATGGCGACCTTTCCTTCTACAGATCTCTTCGGAAAACATGGCTTTTAATCGAGATTTCATCGAGCCTTTATGGACTGAACCAGATTCGGACGATCTTCCATGACTCTGATAAAATAGAGATTTTAGGACATTCACAAAAAGGGGAAATACAGAAATTTCAAAGTTATGACACCACTGTAAGCTAGGAAAAAGCTATAGTGACTTCAACCAACTTACAGAAAAATTAGCAGATTCATGTTGTGCCTCTCCAGCATTTGTTGCTTTCAGTCTCTCAACATCTTCCACATGCACTGAAAAGAATAACAAATTATAATTTTAGTAGAGCGAGTGGTTCACATGCCAATATATAAACTATAAGATAATTTAGTTAATCATGAGTGATCTGAAGCTGCTACTAAGATATAATACTCCCTTCGCTCTACATAAAGAGTCTCATTTCCCGGCCTACTTTAGCTATAGAAACACGATTCTTCATGTGGAATGGATGGAGTATTGCTTCTATGCCTAATGATATTTCCTCTGTCACCTTCACATGCTACGTTCTTGAGCTACAGAAGCCAACTCATCATGTATTATGGAGGGAGTGGTTCATACAAGACTCTGTATACTCCCTCCGTTCCACATGAAGTGTACTGTTTCTATGCCTATCCCCCGTCAGTTTCACATGACGGAGTTGTGTTTCTATAACTAAAATAGAAACTAGATGTATGACGCGAGGCAACATGAAGAAAAAGAGAATCTATTCAAATAATGACAAATAATTAAATAAGTTACCATCGGGGTTCTTTGAACCACTGCTCCTTCTGTGTGGAATTCTTTTCTTGACATTGTACCATTTGCGGTGGTTGAAATGATGAAATAAGCCCTTCATACATCCTGGATTGCCGTTCTCCAGAGATATCATCGGTTGCAGCTGCGGCTGCCGCAAGTTCTTTCCCATTTGGTCCTATTCGGTGTGAAATTGATTCATAGAAAAAAAAGAGCCGCCGGACGCCTATTCCTGATGATCGTCCAATTTCAATTTTAACCATCAAAATCTAAACTAACACCACGTTCAAAATCACGTAGTATCTCAACAGATGAATTATTCCCCGTGACAACCAAACCCTACCCACAAAAAAAGGGGAAAACGATGATCGTCAAATCCGATCAACTAACCTAACAATTTCATAGATGCATCGGTAGTAAATGAAAGTAACACATAAAAAAGGTACGAACAATCGGTAAAATTAGGATTCAACCTACGCTTTTCAATCGATACTCTGTGCGAACGTGGATAAGGATGAAATTCCGACACCATTGCATGGTGAATCGGTGGAGGCAATCAGCCGAGGAAGAAGATCTCGTCCGAATTATGGCGCCAATTAACGGGTCAACCGCTCTACCCACCATTTGGTGTTGCCGCCATAATTACCACATTTTTCATGCAAGTCCGCTACTCCGGCAGCATTGGCCATTTGTCAGTTACGGGACCTTGGATCAACTACTGAAGCCTCGTTTCTTTCAATTACACTTGTGTGAATTTGTTTTTTTTATCATTTAAAAAATTCACCCTTGATAATTAAATGGAATATACCATATAATAATCATTCAGTATTACCCTCCTCTTCGGCTATTCCTAGTTGCTCAAGGCAGATAAAATAGAAAAAAAATAACTTACACTAGTTTAGGTCGGTAAAAAATAATTTACAGTAATTTTTGGGTGAAATAACTTCCCTTTATTCTTTGAAATTGTGAATTATTGGATTTAAGAAATAACCAGATGTTATGTTTTTCCAAAATAAAAAAACACTTACCCAAATCTAAAATAAAATAAAATTGTCGCCATTCGTTCGCCACATTGACTGCCGTTAATGCTTCTAGTATTTCTATCTCAGATTTTATTTATGTGCATAAAATAGATGGATAAAATTAAATTAAAAATATAATAAATTGAATGAATTAATAAAATTGAAGAAATTTAATTTAAAATAGAAAGTGTGTCAGTATAAAAGTTCGACCAAACAAAGAAAATGTGTCAGGTATAAATAATATAAAGGGATGGATGGAGGTTATATTTATGAGATAAAAAAATATAAGTCTCTTTAAAATAATATAATTATTATTTATAATACAAAAATAATAAATCAAATATTTATATAAAAATAATATATTTTTACTAAAATATTGTTGTCATTATTTATAGTATAAGTTACCAAATACTATTAATTTTTTAAAAAAATAATATCAATTATTAATTGATGAGTTTTTGGGAAAAATTGTCTTTCGATAGGTTTATAGAAAACCTTTGTTTGATTTGAATAATAAAAGGTAAAAAGTTATGGTTGCAATATTAAAATTTTATTATGCAACGTGCGGTAATTATAAAGTTTATGACCCGATTAATGTAACTCAAATTTTTTTTCTTAATTTATTCTAACTTACCGTTTAAACCTTGATCTTTCAAGAGACAGACTCATATTGAAATACAGCTTTCTATAAACCATGGAAATAACAAGGTTTAAACTGCAAATTAGAAGAAATTAAGATAATTTTGTTGGGTTGCATTAATCAGATCATAAACTTTATAATAACACATGTTGCATAATAAAATTTGAATATTACAACTAAAATATTTTGCCTTTTTATTATTTTAATTAAACTCGTCTTTCCATAAACCTATTGAAAAATATTCTTTCCCAAAACTTTTGACTTTTATTAATATTTGGGAAAGTCTTGGGAAAGTCAGTCTTTCCATAAGGTTATGGAAAGACGGGGTTTAATTATAATAATAAAAGGTAAAGAGTCTTTGTTGCAATATTAAAGTTTTATTATGCAATGTGAAGTAGTTATAAATTTTATAACCCGATTCATACAACCCGAAAATTTTATCTTAATTTCTTCTAATTTACACTTTAAATCTTGGTCTTTCCATGACTCATGAAAATATCGTCTTTCAAGAGACGGACTCATTTAGTATTATCAACAATGAAATTTAATAACTAATAAAAGAGCTTGGAAATTTTGTCTATATTTTTATCATCCAATGAATTGTTATTTTTGCACGCCGTAATTTTACTAATGATGTGGTGTGAGTATTTATTCACTGATCATTAATTTTACTAAGAGGTGATGAGTCAGTTATTGATATATTCTAATTTAGCGAATATTTGGTAGTAAAAAAAACTAGATGGATAAGTAATAAGTCAAGAAGTTGTGGGAAATATCTATTTGAAAAGGTGTTAACATTTCAAAGTGCTAGTCCATGTTTTCGGAAGTTTATTTGATTTGATCTGAATAAATTTAAATTGAACGGAACGAAAAATAAGTGCGTTGAAAAATAGTAATGTATAAGTTAAAATTTACCAAATTATATTTATGATGAATTGAATTGAACTGAATTAAATTAACCTCAATTAAATTAAACTGCAATGCAAAAAAGGTTTGGATAACAAGGCGATGTTTCAATGGTTACGGATTTGAATTTTAGACTATCCCTACTTGTTAGTATTGTTCACATATATACTCCATATCACATGTTGTCACGGGATAAAGTTAAAATGACATTTCTAATAAAATACATATATTCACATCCTGTTGAAAAACATAAATAAAGAAACTAGGAAAGGAATAGTTTCATACTTTCACACTTAAATGTGCAATAATTATATCTAAAAAAACTACAATTCCATTTTTGGCAGGTTATGATGTTCAACTATCTACTCCCTCTGTCCCAATTCAACCTGCACACTTTTTGGTCAACTTTCTCAGACCATGTTTGACCAACGATATCTTTATTTATGTATAATA
>JAULKM010073115.1:0-11877 GCA_032355605.1 Rubia tinctorum
TGAAAACAAAAGACTTACCAACATTGATTATTCCTGATACGTAATGGGATTGACGACCAGATTGCAGCTATGTGTAGTTGACTCTTCAATTCCTAACATCTCAGCGGACGACCCCGGTCTTGCCACTATCTACCTATTTTGGTAGTATAGTAGTAGGAAGGGGAGCAGAATTACAAATCTTTATCTTTGATTCCTTTCCTCGGCTTAGTAGATCTTTTGTGAAAGGTTATTTATTAGTGACACCAGGAGGGGCGGGTCACAATTTTACAATTTTGTAAGCTATAGATCTTTCAAAAAGGCTCATGTGCCAACAAGAACAGTGACAAAAGCAAGCGATGGATCGTGTAGTTTCACACAATAAAGGTTCACGATCTCAGTTACAAAAGCTATAGATCTTGCAAACAGAAATGTAAACATAAAGTGCGGATGTATTTAAAAAATAAAAAATCTGACATTTATATTAATGAAAAGAAAATGCATCGGATTCCAAAATCTTAAACAAAATAAAAACAAAAGTTTAGTACTTGAAACATTTGGAAGAGAAAATTATTACATCAAATAAAAGAAAAATTATATATGCCTTGAAGCGCAAGATGACCCAGAAGATGAAGAATGATCATGGTGACGAGATTGCTCAGCCTGATATTACTCAGATACAATATGATCATAGCGCCATTTTATATGCAAGTAAGCAGGATGACGTGTTCGATCGCTTCGTTCCATATGATCAAGATACTTAGGATGATACACCTTAAAATAAGTTATAGGACCCAACATTTCATGATCAAGTTGCATACTCATGAGGTCAATTGTCCCTTGAAAGCTTTTGCTCTTATCCACCAAGTTGTGCATCTCTTCTTGTAGCTGACGAATATATGACCTAACAGACTGAGATAAATTATTTATCAGCACACAAATATTCATAGTTAGATCGCCAAGGCTAGTGGAACCACGTGATAAGGAGGAAAGGGCCTGGAGTTGGTAATTGTATTCAACACAAACTTTTCGAGCTAATACACACATGAGTCAAGACGATCAGACTTAGTACGAAGATGGTCATTCTAACTATACAGCTGGGTATTCACAGCAAACTGTTCGTCAAACCTACTTTTACACCCTACTTAAGAAGAAGAAAGATGAGCACATCCATCTTGTTTCTTCTTCAGTTGATCTAATAACTGGACAGTCAAGTACATTTCTTATCTATAATCAAGGCCTTTTGATGAGCCTCGCGCTCCTTGTTTACAGTAAAATTATTTGCTTTCCCTTGCTGAGCAATCATTTTATCCAAGCTCCATTGCTGTAGCTGAATAAGATTATTTTGTTCGGCGCAAATTCTTTCAACTCCTGAATATAGTCTTATGATTCATTTATGGTCTTCTTCGATCCAAGCACCGGATGTTTTTATGCTATGTAGCATATACTTGAGAGGAATACCTAAGGATAGCACACATTCCTAGATGCAACAAGGAAGGTTAAGCGAACGCAAGTACACACCAACAGATTTAAGATCAACTTCAATACAAACAATATCTTTATCGAGAGATTCAATGTTGTAACATTCAGGTAAAAACTTACTACAAGGGCAAGCCGTTGAAGGAGATGGAGATGATAAAAAAGTATGTATGTGCCATCCAAGACATAATGGAATGGATTCCAAAGAAAAATAACCAACTCTAGAAAAACAATTAGTGGAAAGTAGCTCAACATATTCCTTGGATAGGAACTCGGTAGCTTCATCCATCCTAATAGGGAAATACGAATTTGATGATACAAACTGAGGACAAAGTTGAAAATGAACATTACATCCCAACGAGTCAAGAAGATTTAAAAACTTATGGTCGACCAAAATATCAAACCCTGCAAATGAATAAATACGAGGAGAAGTTCAAAATTAGAATTGATATACGAAATTAAGATCCAAAATATTACATATAGTGTAGACATACGTCAAAGTACTCCATTATATGTTACAGATAAAATTGGTCTTGAAGTTATCCATAACACTAAGATCAATTAACATTAGAGATAGAAGCGGACGAATCCTGGACAACAAGAGCAGAATCTTCCTTGTTTGCAGGCTAAGCAGAAACCTCCCGATTCGCATTGATCTCTGAGTTAGAAGAGGGCTCAGGATTCGGAGAAGCAAATTGAAAATCCTCAAGATAATCAACTTGACACTTTTGCAGCTCAAAAATAGATAACAAGGAACGAAGACCAACAAGTTGTGATAATAATGATTAATGGTGCCTACCATCACAAATATTTTTCAAAAATTCTGCATTATGTCCAACATTCTGTTGCTCTAGTATTGCTTCGGATTTGGCCAATGGAGGCAATTTATTTTCTTTCAAGGTGGGATTCATCTTCCACAGCTCCACTAAGAATTTCAATAAACAATATTTTGACAAGAACTAGAACTCTCCTCAAATATATTAAAGAAACACTTAGTTTTAATAAAATTATCTGGAAAAACCTAGGGATAGCTAGGCAAAGCAGGATCCTTAGTCCGCATTTCCTCTGACTTAGAACGGAGTCTATTGGCTTTTTCTTCAGTAGCCTCAAGCGAGATCTTCATAGCCTCGTGTTCCTTCTCACCAGAGTTGTACCTCTCCAGCGGTGAACTGTCCTTCTTGGAAAATTAGGCAACCCACTCACAACCAAGTTGAAGACTTCCACCAGTCTAATAAAATTAGACAAAAAAAGAAACGATAAACATATACAGTAGAGCATAGCTATTAGAGAATATTTAAATAAAAAACCATTTTAGAACTACAACGAACATACCACAACCATCGACTGATGAAGAAAGGGCTTAGAACGGGAGTGGTTAGTGCCACCTCTCTTCTCAGATAGACCCAAGTCAGTCGATAAACCACCATTCTATTGCTTTCTCTTTTCCACTTTAATAACAGTGACATCATCTTCCACATTCACGTTTTCTCCTTCTATTGCCTTACCTCTGCTAGATACTAATTGATAATTTACTTCAGTGAAATACTCTTGGGAGACATCGTCAGCAATGGTAATGTTTGGTTGGACGGGCATGGCCTCCATCTCTTTGTTTTCATAATAAAAAATAAATGACCTATCAATGGAATGCCTAGCTAGATCCATGTATGGAATTCATTATACAACACAAGTTAGACGAACACGTGGAAATAATGCAGCAGTGTGAAGAATAAGGGGTAAAATTAAGTATGACATGGTGAAACCACAGGATAACAACAAATAAACATCTTCGCTTTCTTATAGAGTGTTTGCTAAGGGAGTTTGGATTAGATCGAAGCTCTTGCTTAGGGAGTTTGGATTCAAGAACATTATAATTCCAAACATGGAGGGTCTGTTCGTACTCATTATACAGTTTTACATAAAAATTATTTTTGCACCATACACCACTATTACAAGGAAATCCACTAACTAGCTCAAAAAAGGAATGAAGGGATAAAGGGTGAAAGAATATGGTGAGTTTTTCACCTTGCGAAGTTGATACAAGCTATGGAAAAGTCAATCAATAAAAGGGATATGGGCTTATTCACACACATTATAGAAAACAACAGTTATCGCGATACCCTTAGGATGAAACTAAGATAATGCAATTTGATAATGTAAAAGTAAATCTGTGATTTGCTGAGAGAATGGAAAAACAACTACAAATTTGAGATAATCTAAATAACGAGAGATGTAGCCAGTAGGAGGAGTGCAAACACTGTTAGAGTTATCAGGAGCCCTAAGCTCAGACAAAGACATCAAAGGAAAAATATATTTTAAAATTTTAAACTAGTAATCAGAAAGAATTCCACTAACGGTAAAAGAACCAATGGGATGATCTGAATCCTCCCCAGAGTTAACATCGGTGAAACTTTGACAAATGCTTGTTCGGATCTTCACTGACCATCCCATTGAAGGTAGGTAGACATTGGATCATGTCGCTATTCAACTCACAAGTCAAATTTGGTGGCAAAGGTGGAAAGACAATGCATAAGGGTTGATTCTCCAAGTTCAGAGCCATCAACTCCCTAAGTATCCTACAGTCATCTGCCATCTCTACCATCTCCTCAACTACTACAGTCTATCCTCGTGGAATCTCTACCCTATCTCTCCTCCTTCTCGAACCACCTGCGTTATACGGTAGGAAGTATAAAGTTCTGAAGTTCATGGTACATGTATGTATCATAAACTAGATAATACCACACCAAAGACAAACACTACCAAAAAGGTTAATAGTAATCAAAATAGCTATCACAAAGGCTCAACACCACAAATCAACCAAAACTAACAAACAAAAAATGACACTACTACACTTCCAACAAGATATGCAAATTAACAGTTAAATCTTTAAACTAGCATCCCCGGCAGCGGCGCCAAAATTTGATCTGCAATCTGCGAGGTCGCTAATAAATATACAACTTTTTACGGGAGCAACAGAAATAACCCACAGAATTCTTGGAAGATCAAGATTGATATTTATATTGTTGCTCCCGTTCTTACTACTAAGTTACGAAAAAGGTACATAGCGACAAGTTTGGGGTCGTCCACAGAGATGGTAGGACTTTTAAGATTAACTATATGAAGCCGCAAATCAAGTCATCAATCTAATCACTTGTGAGGAATAGCTAATGTCGTAAAACAAGGTTTGGGGGGGTTTATCTAACAACTACGATCATGCAAAGACAAGATAGAGTAAACTATATAAAACTGGCACTTGGGGATATTTACTTTACATGACAAGTAGTATATTTTGATCCTAGATTCAATCAAGTACAAGACGTGTGGACCTATCCTAATGCTTATGTCAGATAGTGTGGTCGGTGGTCAACACTTACTCCTATCTATCGCATAAGGGTGCTCTCATTTTCTTCCAACCGATACCGCATCCGTATTTAGTGAAATGCAACAACGGCCCCGCCGCTGTGCAGTTCTATTCATTCCCCGTAAAGAATTGTGTCTTGGGCACTCTATTATATATGCTTCTCCCTGGGCCTATAGGGGCAAAAATATTGGCACCTTATGCTTGACTCTATGGTTGCAATAAAAAAGTCGAATTATACCAAACCTAGTTTCTACTAAACTATCTTTATCCATAACCTATCGGGCTCCTGTCAAGCTCACTAGCATCTGGTCATCGGAACGGTGACTCACGACCCACATGCATACACTCATACGGTCAATGGACCCTCGTTCCCCCTATTACTCAAGCGGCCATTTCCAAGGGGATACCGATAATGCGCCAATATTAAAGTAGACTAAGTTGTATGCTAACATAGTGTATCAATCATTTAATTAACAAGAATGTAAAGCACTAGTCAACATAACAATCGAAAGCATTAAAGGATAGGAAGATCTAAGAATCTAAAAAAATAACAACCAAGCCATGAAAACAAATATAAATCCCCAAGTAAAACACTAATCCCTAAGCAATGAACCCAAATATTTCATTGGATTCAATGATCTTGGTCAAAACAAACAGTAAATAAAACTAAGAGAGGAGGGTTAGTCCCTTCTTTCTCTACCTACTATTAGGAAAATTAGGAGAATGAAACTAAACTAGGCTAAAAGTTAAACCCAAGTAAACATAGACTCCTATATATAGTAGTATAAATTTAGGCCTTGAAAGAGGCCTAAAAAGGGCACTTAAACCCTAGCAGCTGGCTGGTACAGCCTGTGCTGCTCAGTCTGGCATGACCTGCGCAATTCGGCACAGACTGCCGACTAGGCATTGGTCTCGGCCATTCTGAGCGCACGACCGCGCCATTCTCCATAGGCCGTTAGTAGGTGACGATTCCTGATGAGTTGAACAACACGGGCCGTGTAGTTTTTCATGGGCCGCCGATTAGAAGCTTTGATTTCCACTTTTGAACAGTGCGGACAGTGTATAACCTTGCGGGCTGCGGGCTGGGAGTCAAATTCTTGGAAACTTATAGCTCAGGTGTGCAAATCGTTGCGGCTGGTCTTCATATTTTGACTTGAGTTTTGCACGAGTCGTGTAGTTTGGCATGGCCTATGCGCATACTTAGCCGCACGAGGCACTGTGCCAGCACGTGTAGTACAGTTCTACACGACCTGTTCAAGAGCTTTCTGGCACCATCCTTGTCGACTGGCACGGCCCGTGTAGTATGACACGGCTGTGCCAGTTCTTCTTTGGTCGATCTTCAACTCCTTTCTCCTCTGAGATTGGTTCCATCTACTACAACGTTTTAACTTGTAACCTTCTATCTACTAGGACTTCTACTAATGATTAGCGCCATTGCAGATGACCTTCTACAAACTACGTCGAAGTGCTTATGAGCAATCTAATAAACAAGCTCACAAAACAAGATCTAGATATGCCCGTAAGGACATAACATCCATTATCTAATAAATTTACAAAATTAAGGATTTAGACAAGAAAACCAACAATAACTATCTAAACCCTTTGTAATGTGAACTCTACTAAGCTTCCCAATCAACCAACCAAACCATAATAAGAAACGTGTCAAATACACTGGTTAATGCATGCTTTTCGGTGCATATCATTTAGTTGCATGGGATACAATTTATAGAAGTTAAAGTGTTGGAGGCATAGAACAGAAAGATTTCTCATTATGGAACAAAGCTGTTATTTGTAAAAATGTTTGGAACCTTTATGCCAAGAAGGACATTCTCTGGATCAAATGGATTCAGGAATATTATATGAAGAATGAGAGTTTCATCAAATGCAAGGCAGGTTCAGGTCATAGCTGAAGTTGGAAGTGTTGGAGGCATATGACCGAAAGATTTCTCATTATGGAACAAAGCTGCTATTTGTAAAAATGTGTGGAACTTGTAGGCCAAGAAGGACATTCTATGGATCAAATGGATTCAGGAATATTATATGAAGAATGAGAGTTTCATCAACTGCAAGGCAGGTTCAGGTATAGCTGAAGTTGGAAGTTGGAAGTTGATCGGTAAACTGAAGGAGAATTACTTTTCAACTTTGAGGCGCTGTATAAGCAATAAGGAAAAGTAAAAAAACATGAAGGATTGTTAGAGTAAATTACGTTTCTGATTAGATTTGATTGATTCTGGTTAGACATGCTGACTAGACTAGAGTTCTACTAGGACAAGTTTACTTTATTGTACTCTCTATTTATTTCAGTAGAGCATGTTTTGATCCAAGACCTAGAAACATAATTTTTTTTGCCACCACCTCTCTCCCTCCTCTCTTCCGGCCGTTGTCATCTCCCTCTTTTTCGGCAACCGTGCTCTGCCCCATCTCCCCTCACCGTTTGTTTTTCGTTCCATCCTCTCAACATAGCTGACGAAAAATTATCTTTCAGTATTCTTCTTCATATGATGCAAATCAAACTCACCTCCCCCAATTATCTTCTCTGAAAACATCAAGCAGGGTATGTCCTTAGGTCTCCGAAATTATTTGGTTTTGTTGATGGTTCAACCCCATGTCCGAAGTTTCCATCATTTCTGGAATTCGGCTCCTCCTCTCTCACGTATGCCAGCATCACGGCTACTCCCACTGGTGGCTCCAACGACGATCCTCAAGAAGCTTACTTGAAGGATAAGGCTGATTATGACAATTGGATTGATCAAGATCAGTGTGTATACAGTTTCTTATTTTCTTCGCTCACTCCTGAAGTTCTCGCAGATATTCCAGATTGCTCTACGACAAAAGAGATATGGGACAATCTCGCTGCGATTTTTCAAAATACTAGCACATCCACAATTCTGCGCCTTCGGGCCAACGCCCATGGTATTCGTAAGACCGGTACTATTCATGAACTCCATTTAAAGTCTTAAGCAATTTTTGAGCAACTGTCTGTTATGGGTTCTCCGGTCTCCAATGATGATCAAATCATTTGGTTTTTAACTGCACTTGGCCCTGAGTTTAAAGATTTCTCGGCCCCGTTGATTAATTCTTCTCCTACGCCTCTTTATGCTAATGTTTTGTCGCGTACCAAAAATCATGAGGTTTTTTTGAGAAATTTACAGGGCCAATCAGCAGCCCATCCAGGACCGCTGGTTTTTTTGTAGGCGATCAGCCCCCAGCCAGCCGCGCATGGCGGTAGGTTCGGCGGTCGTCGTGGTGGGCGGTTTGCTTCTGGACCTGCTCAGTTTGGCTATGGTGCTGGTTCGGGCCGAGATCATCCTCATTGTAGATGGTGTGGTGCTGCGATGTGTTACAAAATGCTTGCACAAACTCGTCACCATGACTCCACTCATTTGGCCGAGAATTTTCAAGCGTCCATGCAGTTAGAGCCATATGCCTGCACTTCAGACTGGTTCATTGATTCTGGCGCAACCAGTCACATGGCGTCTTCGGCTTCTGGTCTTGAGAGTGTTACTCCCTATTCTGGTAAATCTCGTGTTTCTGTTGGAAGTGGTGCTTCCATTCAGATTCCCATATTGGTGATTCTCGGGTTTCTAATTCTTTAAAATTCTATGATGTTTTGGTTGTGCCTGAAATTACTAAGAATTTACTCTCCATTAGTAAATTAACCAAGGATCTGAATTTATTTGTTACTTTTGATGATCGAAACTTTGTGATTCAGAACAAAGTTTCCAAGGCAGTCGTAGGCAGGGGCCACAGTGATGGAGTACCATACGTTTTGGACAGAGGTGATGCAACACTTGTTTCATTTTTTACAGCAAAATAAAGGAAGAGCGTCTTACGAGTTGTGGCATGCTAGGCTAGGACATGTGCTAGCCGAGGTTATTTCAAGCTTACAGAAGTCCGATTCACTTTCGATTTCATCTTTGTTACCTAAACCACACCTTTGCACTCCTTGTGTTATGGCAAAGGGACAACGGTTAGCTTTTGTTGAGAATTCTAAATGTGTTGCGCACGTGCTTGACTTGGTACACTGTGACTTATGGGGCCCCTCCTTGGTTTTATCTGATAATGGTTTTACTTATTATGCCTTGTTTGTGGATGATTTCTCACGTTTTACTTGGCTTTTTCCCCTCCGTCGAAAATACAATTTTTTGGATGCCTACTTACAGTTTGAGGCTTTCGAATCAATTCACGTCCAAAATCAAGGTTTTTCAGAGTGATGGTGGCACGTAATTCTTGAGCACACGACTGCAGTCTCACTTTGCCTCTAAAGGCATTCACCATCAGATGTCGTGTCCTTATACACCAGAGCAAAATGGTTGAGGTGAGCATAAGCACCGACATGTTGCAGAAATGGGCCTTACGTTACTATTTCACTCACATCTTCCGTTATCCAATTGGGATGATGCTTTTGCCACTGCCATTTATATTATTAACTGGTTACCTACTCCAGTCTTACATGGTGCATCTCCCTACAAACTTCTCTATCATCACGATCCGATCTACTCCAACTTTCATCCTTTTAGATGTAGAGTATTTCCTTATGTTCGTCCAATGACAGATCATAAGCTATCTCCCCGGAGCATTCCATATATTTTGATCGATTATAGTTTCCATTATAAGGGTTTTCGATATCTCAACCCTTCCACTGGCAAGGTTTATGTCACCCGTCATGCTCGATTTGACGAGGGTTGCTTTCATTTTGCCTCTGCTTTGGTTTTGGCTACTGGAGCTCCCATGGCGACTTTGGATCTTTCTGCTTTTCTGGATGCTGATGGTAGCTCTGGTGCATCATCTTTGAAGACTGTTATGCCTATCTCTACACCTTGCTCCATCTGTTCCATGGACACTAAGACTTCGGTTCCCGCTCCTACTGTCCAGCCCACTCGGTCGGTCTCGCTCCGGGTTTCCTCGACTAAGTCCTCTCAGGCTCCATCTGATGCCTCTTCTCCTACATCATTTGCGACTTCTTCTCCTCTGGTGTCCCCTCCTCGGCCTCGTGCCCAGCGGATGTTCACTAAGTCCACGACAGGCGCTATTCAGCGTTGGGATTACTCATATATTGTTGCTCATGGCCTTCTTGCTGCCTTAGTTGCTCAGTCCAAACCTACTGACTATCGCGAAGCTCTCAAGGATCCTTCTTGGGTTGCTTCTATGGATGATGAGATTGCGGCTCTTCGAGGACACCATACTTGGGATCTTGTTCCTTGGCCATCAGGTGTTAATATCGTTGGTTCTAAGTGGGTCTATCGGCTGAAGTATCGACTAGATGGTTTTGTGGATCATCATAAAGCCTGGTTGTTCGCACAGGGGTTTTCTCATATTCCAGGGTTCGATTTTGATCACACTTTCAGCCCGGTGGTCAAAGCCTCCACGGTTTGGACAGTCCTTGCCATTGCCACGATACGTTCTTAGCCCCTTCATCAGTTAGATGTCAAGAATGCTTTTTCTAAATGACATTATTTATACTCCTGTCTACATGGCCCAATCGGTTGGTTACAGGGACTCTCTACATCCGGATTACGTTTGTCGTCTGCGAAAGGCCATTTATGGCTCAAGCTGGCACCTTAGGTAAAGTTTCAGAGATTCAACACGTATTTATCTCAGCTTGGTTTTTGGTGCAGTGTTGCAGATACATCTCTATTTGTCATTGCTCGTGGATTCTCTTTGTTGTATCTTCTGGTTTATGTTGATGATATCATCCTTACCGGAAATGACTCGACACTTATTTGGCAGTTTATTAATCAGACGCATCAGGAGTTTGCTATCAAGGATCTAGGGGCTCTTCATTATTTTCTCAACTTGGAGGTGTCATCCTCCTCGTCTGGTTTGTTTTTGGGCTAATCGAAGTATGCAAGAGATATTCTCCCTCGTACTGGGATGTCCGATGCTTCTTCGGTGACTACTCCTTTCGTTCCTGGCTCCCAGTTGCATAGCTCTGCTAATCCACCCTTTCGGGATCTGACTTCGTACCGTTCTTTGGTAGGCGCCCTCCAGTACCTGACCATCACTCGCCCTGATCTGGCCTTTGCGGTTAACACTGTTAGCCAGTTTCTGCAGGATCCGCGTGATGATTATTTTGTGGCTACTACTCGGATTCTTCGTTATGTTCAAGGAACTCTTCATTTTGGTCTCACTTTTCGCTCATCTAGTACTCCGGACGTTTTGGGTTACTCTGATGCTGACTGGGCTCGATGTTTAGAGACTCGTCGATCTACGTATGACTATGCTGTGTTCCTTGGTGGTAACTTGATTTCTTGAAAGCAGCCCACGGTCTCTCGCTCTAGCACTGAGTCTGGGTATCGAGCTCTCGCCAACACTGTCGTTGAGGTCGTCTGGTTGACTCATCTTCTTCGTGACCTTTGCGTTCCACTTTCTAGCTCTCCACTGCTTTTATGTGACAACAATAGTGCTATTTTCTTGGCACGGAATCTTGTTGCTCACAAGAGAGCAAAGCACATCGACATCGATTATCATTTTGTCTAAGAATTGGTTGCTTCTGGGAAGCTGCTTGTCGCCCATGTCTCCACTACTCTTCAGATTGCCGACATTTTCACTAAAAGCCTCTCTAGTCCTTTGTTCGAGTTCTTCAGATTCAAGTTTTGCGTCACTGAGCATCCGACGCTTCGCTTGAGGGGGGGTGTTAGATTAAATTACATTTCTAATTAGATTTGATTGATTCTGGATAGACATGCTGACTAGACTAGAGTTCTACTAGGACTAATTTACTTCATTGTAATATCTATTTATTTCAATCATTAATACAGACTTAGATACGGGAAAATACATTATGTCAACTTGTTACGACGAATTGAACAATATTATTTCTTCATATATTTATTCAAATATGTGATTGAATTTTGATAGAGAGTAGTGTTCAAAAAGCAAGACTGAAAGTTCAGCTGGGACAGAGGGAGTATATTAAATTAAATTAATATTTAATTTAATTTAATTGGCATACTGTAACTATAATTAAATTATATACTCCCTCCTAGAGAAATTGGCACATTTTGACTTTTGAAAGTCAACTGAGTTAATTTTCAACAATTAATATCTTTATTTATGTGTAT
>JAULKM010073126.1:0-11877 GCA_032355605.1 Rubia tinctorum
TGGGTTGGGCGAGATCCCCATTTGGTTAAAGATCCAATTTTCCGCAATCTAGAGTCTTCGCAAGGAGATTCATATCACCCGAGGTTCAGTCTGTTCCATTAATGCTTCAATAAAACCTTCCATCACATAGCCTGTATACTACTTTGTTGTATGACTGTCTGTCTGAGAGCGGGTGGTCATACAATAACTGGTAGTTGGTGGATGAGGGAAATGTATCGACAATTGGAGATGCCATAGGAGAGCTGTCAGAAAGCAGTATTGGAGAGGTAGGTGTCGGATAACTAGCGAGGGGTGATGGGAGCATTGGTTCAGAGAAAGAATCATGAGTGGAAGGTAGAGGAGCTGTAGAATATCCAGGCGAATCATCAAAGTCGGGATCAATAAATGTCGAGACATCCAAAGATTCCGGAGCAGTAGAGGCTGGATAATTGGAAAATGGAAAAGAAGTATCATCGAAACGAGCATGCCGAGTAAGATAAACCTTCTTGGAGACAGAATCTAGACAATGGAAACCCTTATATCGGGCACTATAACCCACGAAGATACATGAAGTACTGCGAGGGCCAGTTTGTGTGGAACAAACTACCGAATGAAGGAATACACCCAAATTCCAAATGGGTGAAAGTTTGATTAGTCTGGATGACTACCATAAAGTAGAGAATATGGTGAAGCATTTTGAAGAACAGGTGTGAGAAGCCTATTGATGGTGTAGGTAGCTGTGGCGAAGGCAACATCCCAGCACAAATTCGGTAAGCCATAGGAGAAAAACATCGATAAACCAATCTCTGCAACGTGGCCGTGTTTACGTTCCACTCTACCATTTTTCTCCAGTGTGGATGGGCAAGAAATCTGGTGAAGATTCCTTCTATCTACAAAATGAGATCATAGGCGTGCATTTGTGAATTTTGTGCCTCCGTCACTTTGAAAGACCTTGATCGAACAAGAAAATTGGGTTTCAACCAATTTCTGAAACTGCAAGAATGTCTTAAAGAAATTTGATTTTCGTGCCAACGGATGATACCAGGTAAATAGCGAGAAATTGTCAACAAAATAACATAATAAGAGAATCCTCTATCAGATAAAATTGAAGCAATACCCCATTAACCACTATGCACTAAATGAAGGACATCCTATGCCCATCTAGGATTGTCCACAAAAGAAAGCCTTTTACCTTTCGCTATTTTACAAGGCGAGCAAAAAGCAGGTTTAGGCGGTAAAGAAATGACTTCAACAAGGTTCAGTTTATTTAACAAGGAAATAACTGAAATGGAAGTATGCCCTAGTTTAACATGCGAGCGAAACATCAAAAGAAGCTCTATGTTTATTAGCTTTAACATGAGCAACAAAAGAAGCACCACTCTTCTCAAGCACATAAAGACCGCGATCACATCGACCTTGACCCACGACCTCCATTGTGAACTGATTCTGAATTACAAACGAATTCTCATCAAAAGAAATCACAACATTCATATCCTTTGTCAGTTTACTAATGGAAAGCAGGTTTTTCGTAATATCAGGAACCACCAACACATTAGATAAAGAAAAATTACGAGAAAACCAATGATGTCCAATATGAAAAATAGGAGTAGAACACCCATTAGCAATAGTGACAGCGGTTACCAGAATAAGGGACAACACTTTCCATGCCAGCAGAACTGGAGGTCATATGATTTTTCATGCCAGAATCCAAGTACCAGTCTGAGGTTGAATTATCAAGTGAGACAGAGGACTGGAAAACACCTGCCAGGTGAGCCGAGTCAAAGTTGTGCACTGCCAACGAGAGCCTGGAGCACTGCAGAGCTGTATGACCAAAATTATGGAAAATTTTATACTTCGGATTCCAGCATTTTTTACGACCAGAACCTGAGCCACCTGAGGAACAAACTGGTTGACCAGAACTACCTCCACGACCGCACGTGGTGGTCGACGCGGCTGGGCAGAGCCGCTGGAAATTGCAAAGGAGGAGGCGGTGAACGCTATTGGAACCTAATCTGAACCTGGACCTGAATCGGAGGAAGCTTGGTGGAAAATATTGTGACTTCGAGCTCGAGAAAAGCCACCGGAGTACATAAGAAAAGGTGACTGGGACAATTGAACGCTGGTGAATTCGCTGAAGCCAGGGCTGAGACTGCGCAAGAAATTCATCACCCAATCTCTAGGAAGAACTGGGGCTTTGAGAGCAGCATGGTCGTCGACCACCGCTTTGAACCGACGATGAAACTCCATGACCGACAAAGATCCTCGGCGAATGGTGTGCAATTCATCCCTGAGTTGTAGCTCACGAGATGCAGACAAGTTGTAAACGTTGAAGCCAAAGAATCCCACATGTATTTCACCATAGCACAGACGATAGTTTCCATCATCGCCTCCTCGGTTAGCGACGAACATAGCAGCGCCTGGAGACACCCGTGCCATTCAAGAGTTGAGTGCTGCCTGGGATATTGCGATGTCCGATGTGGCGTCTCTAGTTTGAGAAGAGGCACTGGATAAGGAGGATTCATCTCCAGTGGGAACTGTCGACTTTGTAGTTGACCCGTCTAAAAAGCCAAAGAGACCCTCAGATTTTAGGAGCACTTGAACTTGTGACTTCCACATCATATAGTTTCCAGAATTTAGTTTGATCTGCAACATATGAATAAGTGTAGAATAGCTTAATGGGTTGTCTGCCATTGAAGCATGGCAAGGTTATAGATTTGAATTGTCTTGAAGAACAAGGATGGAGTTTGGTTGAGAAACGAGGCAAAAAAAATCGTTACCCGTTTGATACCATGAAAGTAAGTAATTCTCCATGTTTGGTGTGTCTGTCATAGATGGAATAAATAGAATACGGTGGGCTAATTATATTGAAGCTAAAATGTTCTGTATATGTACAGTATCAATTATGATCAATTAAAAGATTAATCAAGATATAACTCTATCTACTCCATCAATTAGAATTAGTGAAAGTTCTAGTTATCCTTAAGAATCTGGTTAGTGACCGAAGTTACACTATGAATTCTTTGATTTGAATGATTTATAAATGCAACCATATATCAACTTTGTATTCAGGGATGACAAAGTTTTACTTAAAATGGCCAAATCGTTTTATCTAATATACTTAAATGAATAAAAGTTAAGATAAATAGATGAAAAACAGGTGCAATAATGAAAGGTGATGGATCTGGTGTTTGTCGATTGTGGCTAAGTTGCTCGGACTCAAGGTGGTCGCTGGTGGCGAAGACTTAGAGAGGAGGGGTGCGGCCTGCACTAGTGAAAGAAAGACCATTAAACTTTGGTGCACAATGGTCATGCATTTTTTCTTTGGAACTATCGTCTATCTTAAGGTCCAAACTTGGAAAATGCATGTGTACGAGTAGTCTACCTCACGCTAGGCGGTTTCGAAAATTCAGGAAACGATGGTTATTCATTAACTGTCGTCTAACGCATATCAACGACAGTTGGGGTCAAGCAACCGTTGAAAGTGTCGTACAACGGTCCCACTATTCACTTTAGTGGACTTTTGAGGGTAATTTCGTTGTCGAAACGTATGCTTGGAATGCACAAAAGTAATAATGGCGTTTTCGTTCAATTCAGTTCAGTTCAAATTCAACGTAAATTTAATTTGATTAAATCTAACTTAATTTAGTCATGCATTACTATTTTTCAACACAATTATTTTAGTTAAGTTTAGTTCAAATCTAATTAGATCAAACCATATCAGTTCAGATAATTTGTAGAGACTATGTACCAGTATTATAAATTTTCCGAATATATTCATATAGTCGGTAAAGAAGCATGAATAAACATATGCACATAATCCCAAAGAAATATATTAATAAATACACAGAGTCCCGTTCTCTAGATTTTATCTGATCTAATTTGAATTAAATTGAATAATTTTTTAGAAATATTTTGATCTTAATTGAGTTGAAATGAAAATACAGTTCATTGAAAAATAATAGTAATATGATTAAATTAAACTATATTTTTATTGAACGGAACTGAATTGAACATAACTAAATTGATTTGAATTAAACTAAAGTGAATTGAATTACAAATAATTTTTGGAGAACGTGGTGGAGATTATCATTGATCTGATATGATTTGAACTTAAGGTATTTTTCACCAAATTAAATTTATGTTGAGCCGAACAGAACAGAACACAATTGAATTGAACTATATTGATTGAAATTGAAATGAAATGAAATGAAATGCATGTAATATTGGTCACTTAAAGTAAACAAAAATTTAGTGAAGATTCTCCAAATATATTCTGATGCGGGATTGGAAACCTCCGATCCGACCCGATTTCGATCTGGTCCAACTTCAATTTGTCACCTCCGATCCTCGACCTGCAAAAGAGAGCCATGGGGAAAATCTCGGGGGAAATCCTTCGATGTCTAAGTCAGATTCATGATAAAATAAGAGGCAGTTAAGAGAAAATGAAAACCGTCCCCTCAAATAGAAGACCTACTTCCTTATTTATAGTTACATTGAAACCCCAATATTTGGTTGGAGCCTTATCTTCTCTCTTGTTCTAGAAGAGCCTATTGTTGGGCCCTTGTATTTAGGACCGAGGCCCATCTCGAGTCTTGGGTCAAGCCCATATTGGCCTTTACCCTAATATGTTATCAAAGGCCCCCAGAAAAAGTGATATTCCGTTCTTTGGGGTTTTTGTTTCATCGAAGGTCGTTTGAGGTTTTTGCTCATCGAAGGTTGTGCTGAATCATCGAAAGCCTATTCCTTTGATGACTGGGTCCTATGGTTGTGATCTTCGATGGGGTTAAATATTCTCCAACTCCTTTAGCTTTCAAAGGTTAACTTGAACAGATGAGCACTTGGATCTTCTTTTAAATAGCTGGAAAATGGGAAGTTTTACGGGTGCGGGTGAGAGTATTAATGGCAGGATTTTCGGTGCATGATTCGATATAGAAAGTTGAATTAAATTCTCTTTTGTCCTTTCTTATGCCTATCTCTTCTCGGAGCAATCATTATTTCTCCCTATCCTCTTTCTTCCGCCTTTATTATCCCTAGAACCTTCCTTTATCACTCGTCTTCCTCCTCTGCACATTATATTCTTGAGCTTCTTTCATCTTCAACTTCAACTTCAACTCCTATCCCCAAGTTATTCTCCTCCATTCCTGACAAGTAAGTTTCTATGGCTCCATCTCCTCCTTCAAACTACAATAATTCCCCCTTTCCCCTTCAACTCTTTCTGCAATAAATCCTAAGTGGGATTCTGGTGAGAAATTAAGTTTCTTGGAGGACAATCCTTCAGAAAATGCTAATTCGTACTTTTCTCGTGATTTTTCTCCCGTTTATACTGAGTTTCCAATTAGACCCAAAAATTCAGAGTCGGTTCGATCGATTTCCTCTTCTGGTGGCTTTCTCGATTCCTGTGTAGGAACTAGTTTGGTTAGAATTGAACCATCTAGGTTAGATAACAACGTCGGTGAGGATTGTTCCGGCCAATTTGGGGTAATCTAAGTGGGTTAGATAATAATACCGGTGAGTATTTTTTCGGCCACTCTGGGAGTAACCCAATTAAAATTTCTAGTTCTAGGGTTGAAAAGACTGCTAATATAATCTCATATGTTTTCTCCAAGAGGAAATTTGTGGTCGAGAAACGTTCTAAAAATAATCCTCCATTTGCCCTAGGAGAATTTAAGCGGTATTCCTTTCCTAGAGAGATTCAGAAACTCATCGAAGAAAATCTTCCCTACCAGCGTATTCCCCTGGATACTCAGTTGATGTACATCAAGCCCAGGATGTCTTTTGATAATCCTCCCATAGGGAGAGTCGTAACCTATAGTAGACACATTAGATCAGGATTAAGTTTTCCCTTTCCTTCCCTTTTATCAAACCTGATGGAAGAATTCGATGTCATCGTATCCCTATTACATCCAAATGTGGTGGTGATTATAATGACCTTTTTAGTTAGATGTGAGGAAGTGGGAGTAGATCCTCGATATGAATTATTTAGATCCATATAATATTTGATTAGTAACCGAGACATTAGGGGAACCTTTACTTTAGCTAACAAATTGATTTGACCTAGGTTCATCATCCCTCTCTCCAATAACTTAGGGTGGCAAGATAAGGTCTTGACCTTCGACAGTTCTATCTATCGAGTCCCTCGATGGAATCCCAACGTACTTGTTGAAAAATTAAAAGGTAAGTATGTGGTCCCTGAGAGTATGCTTGAAGACGAAGAACATCTTCAAGGGCTGGGACCTTTGGATGTTAAGACCTATCACCCTGAAGAAAAAGGCTTGAAACCCTTTATTTGGTCAGCGTGGGTTTACGATGATATCTATGCTTCTGCGAATCATCGTGCCTCTACTGAAACTAACCCGTGTGAGTTTTCACCCCCAAATGATGAGAGGGAGGGGGGGGGGGGGAAGTAATGATAGGCCACAACACCCTAGGCCTTCTCGCTCTTCAACCTACTTTGAGGACGTACCTATCAAAGGGGCAATATTTTCATATACTTCCGAAGGCCTCTTGAGATGATTTATGTAAGTTTGAATCCTTTTTATTTATTCCCATGTTACTGGTGTATTTCTTTTATGCAGTGGACGATGCAGATAAATTTGTGAATGAGCTCGAGCAGGGTATGGCTTCTCATTCTAGGGTGAATATGAAACAACCCCCTATCCTTTCTCAAGGACCTCCTGTGGTTGAGAGTCCCTCGAAGAGGCGAAGAACTGAGACCATCTATATCTCTAGCAATCCCATCCCCTATTCCCCTTTTGATCACATAATTCAAGATGGCCTATCTTTGGGATTCCTTGGGGGAACTATGCAGCGATCCCTCGGTATGATGATTTCTATTCTCCCCTAGTTTGAATTGGTCTTCTTAAGCTAATCCTATTTCTTCCTTTGCTCAGGTGGTGACAACGATTCAATCATCTTTGCAATTAACTACTGGCCAACTACTTTCTCTTCCGTGTGGCCCTGTTGAGGCCGCAGTTGAAGTTGCCGGCCAGGATGAGAGGTTGAAGATGCAGAAATAGCTCCATGACCTTCAAGAGAGCTTGGAGAGGACGAAGGATAGAAAGAAATGCCTTTCGAAGAAGTGCATTGCAGAGGCTCAATAAGCATTGTTGGAGTGCTACACTAACAAGCTAATGGGCAGGACATGTATGATTTCTTCCTGGATCTTCTAAAGACTTTGCAGGCGTGGAAAATTATGAAGTCTTGGGCTGAGCGTCGTAGCATCTTCCTGTCGATCAAGCCGAGGCCCTCCAGGACTACGTCCTCGAAGATTGGAAGGAGTGGATTCATTCGAAGTGGGCTGAATTTACCAGCCCCGGTGGTTTCCAATCCAAACTCCATAACCGTGTGAAGAGGGCGAAAAAGTTTCTTTCAGCGGAGGATCTCCAGAAGATTGGCGTGTCCACTACTTCTTCGAAGGCTAACTGAGTTGCTCAACCTGGGTTTTCTAAGGATAAGGTTGGTTAAATCGACGGTGCCCAGGTCGACAGAGAGGTTGGAAACGCTGCATCTCACGAAGGAGTTCATCATAACGTAGGATCTGATGAAAGAGATGTATGAGTTTCATTTGCCTTTTTGTGATCACATATGATCAATTTTGTCATTGACTTTATACATACATACATACATATATATATATATATATATATATATATATATATATTCGTTTCTATGACGGTCTTCTTTTTCCTTTATCCAGTTTGAATACCTGACTTGCTTTGTTTTTATACATTTTTTAAAAGAATTTGCTGAATGAACTTGAAAGATCCATTCAAGAGTTATATAAGGTTAGGGCAGAGTTTTCTGCATCCTTACTCAACTAACCCAAGTAACTAATGACTAATCGAAGGCAAACAAAGAGTTATCTTCGTGGTATGATGGTAGCTATCCTTCGATCAAGGATCTCCTTAATGAGGCTCAAAGACATCCAAAGACTAGTCCTACCGCTATCGCTCTTGCCGTAGTGGACGAGGTATGTAGTAGCGCAGAGATGGACCATCAAAATTCTTTACGGGAGATAATGAGCGAATATACCAGCTTATACGGCTGTCTTACTGATGCTAGGTTGTATCGTACTTTGAGTTTAAGGAGGGATACCACCTATTATCAAGTTGAGATTAGAAGACTTGAATCCCAGGTTGCTGAGGCTATGAAGAATAACCAGCACCTTAGCGAAGAGGTCTCCTATTTACAAAAAGTTATTGATAGCGATACTCAACTTTATCAAGAACTCAGTCGAGAACTCTCAATTTTTTGTCAAGTGTCGGAACAGGTGGCTACTATCGAAGCATTTTCAGATAGTCTTCAAGCGCGTACGGGCTATCTCACGGTGTGCTTGATATGAGTCTCATTGATGATATGCCCTATTTTTTGTATGATATCGAACAAGATATGATGAACAAAGGTTTAGACCGGGAGCCTGCCAACTATGTCGTATATGATGCTGTTCATGAGTGGCTGGTGCGTCTTCGATCTCAAGCCAGTTCTTCGAAGGGAAATTCTTCGAAGAATCCTTCCCAGGAGGTGATCCCTCCTAGACGGAGACTCTCCATAAGATCTTCGAAGAGAAAAACCCATCCTAGGAATAAGTCCCATTCTGGTGGTAATCCTCGAGAGGTCTCATCTTCATGTAGAGACGTTGGAGCTGGTCCTTAGGGAGGAATGGCTTACGAAAATGATTAGGATCGGCCTACACATATTCATGATGATGAAGACACTATATCAACGTCTGAAGACCTAGTGTCTCATCGAAGGCGACGTGCCCCTCTCACCCCCCGAGCTTCACAGGGTGAGATTGATCAATTGTTTACTATTGCGACTTTGTTGAAACCTGAAAATGTGGAATGGTCCAGTTAATATTTGTAAAGCACTAGTTATCCAATTATTTATAGATAAGGAATAAATATTGTTGCTACACTTGTCTCTCTTTTTTTTGTTTACAATGTTTGATTGATTAAGGGTGACTTTTTTCGATAGCTTAAGAGCGATGTTCGATCGCTTGAGAGCAATATTTTTCGATCGCTTAATAGCGATATTTAATTGCTTGAGAGCAAATTTTCCGATTGCTTGAGATCGATATTTGATCGCTTGAGAGCGAAGATTTGATCGCTTAAGAGCGATATAGAGCGATACTCGATCGCTTGAGAGCGATACTCGATCGCTTGAGAGCGATATTATAACACTTGAGAGCGATATTTTTGAGAGCGATACTCGATCGCTTGAGAGCGATACTCGATCGCTTGAGAGCGATATTATAACACTTGAGAGCGATATTTGAACACTTGAGAGCAATATTCGATCGCTTAAGAGCGATATTTTTCGATTGCTTAAGAGTGATATTTGATCGCTTGAGAGCAAATTTTTAGATCGCTTGAGAGCGATATTCGATCGCTTGAGAGAGATATTCGATCGCTTGAGAGCGATATTTGATCGCTTCAGAGCGATATCCGATCGCTTGAGAGCGAATATTTGATCGCTTAAGAAAATGCTATTGCGGTTATAAAATTTTCATTCATCTAGTTGCTATGCGGGGTATACAAATCCGGGGGACTATATTTTGTGAAATTAGCTATTTCACCATATCCTTTCCATCTAGCACAAGTTCTCTCATAGCTGATGGTATCGCCTAAGGTTGGTTATGTTCCACCTTTTTTGTATTTCCTTTCCCTCCATCGTTTCCAAGGTATAACTCCCTCCTAGGGGGACTTCGAGAATTCGATATGGTCCTTCTCAATTCGGGGCTAGCTTGCCTTTCGGTTTTTGTCGACTCTTTTCATTAGTCTGCATTACAAGGTCTCCTATGGAAAATTGGACTTTCTTCACGTTTCGATCATAGTATTGCATAGTTTTTTCCTTAACTTTGGCCTCTTTAATCGAATCTAGGGCCCTTCTTTCTTCCACCAAGTCAAGGTCCAGAAGGCGATTGTTATTATTATTATTATGCGTTATCTAAATTACAGCGCAACACGCAGTGTTACCGATCTAGTATTCATATAATCGGTAAGGGAGTACGACTAACCATATATGTTAACATAATCTCAAACAATTATTATTAATAAATATACAAATTCTCCATATGCACATAATCTCATTTCAGTTTTGAGTTAATTACGCCCACTTAAAGTCGATTAAATCTACTGAAGAATACTGTCCAAATATTAATAATTCAGTCTCCTATAAATTCAGACACAGTACTGATATCCATTGAACCACATCAAAAAGTGATACATCCATTTTCTTAGCTCTTCAACTTAGAACATCAATTAGCAGCCAATGGAGAAGTCGATCAAAATTGTTCTCATGTTTGCTTTCTTGCTTTTTGCATCTGGTAAGATCAGAATTTTGTTGCAAATTTTATGCGAGAAGTTATACTTTTCCCTTTCTAATTGAAAAAATGCTAATTAAATTTAACTGCATTGATTACAGCTCGTGAGCAATCAAAGGTGGCAGAGGCTGAGCAATATTGCAACGGCAGCGATGACTGTCATTTGAAATGTATAAGTGGATTACAGTTTTGCGAGAACCATAGATGTGTATGTGGAGATACAGGTAACAATTAGGGCTTGTCATTTGCCAGAATTGATTTGAAACTTGGGCCCGTTCTCTGGAGTTTATTTACATTTCGATTTAGTTCAGTCAAATCAGTTCAGTTCATTTCAGTTCAGTCCAGCGTGAATTTAATCTTGGTGGAGTTTAGCATAATTTAGTTATACTTTACTATTTTTGCACACTTATTTTCAGTCCGGTTCAGTTTAGTTCAGATCAGATCATATCAGATCAAATCAGTTTAGATATGTTCAGATAAACTCCAAAGAACAGGGCCTTCAAATCCGTATAGTTGAAAAATACTAATTGAATTTAACTATATATAATGATTTACAGCTTCTGAGGTTTCAAAGGTGCCAAATCAGATTGAGGGATATTGCGAGACCGACATAGATTGTCATTTAACCATATGCGCAGGTCCAGTACAAACTTGCTTGAACCATCAATGTGTTTGTGAAGACTGAAGATGCTACTGAAAATCAGGACTTCCAATTAGTGGATTCGATCAAATATATTGGATTGGTTCGGATCAGTTTTCTCTCAAAATTATCAATGTATTTGAGTTCACAATATAAATAAAAGACTACTCTTTTCAATTCATTTCAGCATAGATTCACTTTAATGAAATTTAGCTTTATTTTTAAATATAATTACTAGTTTTCAATACACATATTTTTAATTCAGTTAAGTTCAAATCAATAAAGTTTTAATCTGATCATATCAAATCAATCCAGATAAGCCAGAGAATCGGGCCTTAGTTTCATTAAACTCCTTGGCAACGTTACTTAGAATTTTAACCTAAAAACACGATTAATACAAACATTACTCATATCTATGAATGATGAATCAGATCATTTTGTTGAATCTCAGGTTGGTTGTTCTCTGAGCCGACTTTTCATTTTGCCCCTTTTCAGGTTATGTGGGAAATGGTATTTTTGTCATATCAGTTCCGATCAAGACCCAAATTGATGAGTCAACGTCGGAATAGTGACAAAAAGTTATAATAGCACATTTTATCATTAAGTTAGGGTTATTTTGGCGCTTTCTATTTTGCAAGGTTATATTGACACTTTCACACTAAAGTTAGGGTTAGATATGTAAAGATCTTGATTTTTGTCAAAAACCTAGCCGCCTCCCGTCTCTCCCATCTACTTGTCGCACCTCATTTTCTTCAATTTTCCCCATCTTTCCATTAGGGGAGATGGGGAATACCAGTTTATTTTAATTTATATTTTTGTTATTCAATAATTGTGAGATTTATCTCCATAGATTAGTCTTATTTTTCGACCTGATCGATTAGATCGTTGTGTTCATGATGATAGCTCGATTTAGTTGTTCACGTTGATGTATTGTTCT
>JAULKM010073137.1:0-11877 GCA_032355605.1 Rubia tinctorum
TATCTACTTAGTTGTATTTAGTAAGCATATTGGGCTTATAAATGTATTTTTGAGAGGTACGGCGACGACCTCCCAGGTACGTAGCCCATTTTTACCTATCACCACCGCATCTGTAATTATGGAAAGTGCGTCGATGAACAAAGGATCCGAGATGCGCTCCTTTTTCCCGTGAAGCTCACTCCAATGCTAACACGCCCAGCTTAAATGATCAAGTACCTAAGAAGTTGCCTTGCGGTGTTAGCAACTGTTAGAAATATAAGAATAAGTAAAATACATCCCGGACACTCCACTATGGATGCTTTTCCCTAGGCCAATAGAAGCAAAGGAATTGGTGTCTTGTGATGACTCTAGTTTTGAAATGACGATGGTCGCTACATGAAAACCCTAGTTGCTACAAACTATCATGCATCATCTTACCGGGGTACACCGAGGGTGCCTCACACCCTCATTAGAGGCAATGCCTTCCCTAAAATGAACATTATTACACGATGATCCAATCAAGCTAGGCTATAATGATCGGAATGGTACTCTTGATCATACATGCATGCACTCACAAAACCGGTACTCACAAACCTACAATACGTCTAACCTGACATTCCCTAGGTATCCATCAAGCCTAGCATGATAACATATCATATAGGAATTACGATGCATCATAGAATATATATATATATATATATATATATATATATAATAACATGCATCTCACAAGAATAATAAGCACAAGTCAAACATGAATATTCATAAACATAAAAGATCGGAAGATTTAAAATTTCACAAAATCATCACCTAGTCATGAATACAAATAAAATCCCAAAGTAAGTAAATTACTCTACTACTAGTAAATCTATGGTATTCATTAGATTAAATGTCATGGATCTAAGAATTAAGATACAAAAAAAGAAGAACTCTAGAGAGAGAAAATTCTCCTCTTCCTTCCCATCCACCAAAAGTCAAATCTACATAATGCCTATTTATTAAACCCTAAGGGACTAAAAAATATGCCTATTTTCAACTCCAAAAATGTAGACCAGCCCACGGGATGCGAAGAACAACACGACCGCATCACCGTTTTGCTCATGAAATTATTCCCAGCAGATGGCTTGCAAGAACTCACACGGTCTGCGCCGTTCAACTTATCAAGATGTGCCTCTAGTCGAAAGCCCAAGCCAAACGATGCGGGACACGAGCATTAGAAGTTAAAAAATACAGGACCAGCCGACGATCCATGCCATCCAGTATGGTCCGTGCTAAACACAGCTAGCACAACCTTGTCAGGCAACAAAGGTCGTGTTGGCCCCCAGTCGGCACGACCATGAGTGGTTGCACTCCCGTGCCAGTTTGGCTGCTAGGGTTTTTTGCCTACTATGGTCCTTTTTCAAGGCCCAATTCCCTATTACTATATATAGGAGCCTATGTCTACTAGTGTTTAATTTTTTGCTCATTTTAGACTCCTAAGAGTAGGTAGAGAGAGAAAGGAGCTCTTCTTTCTCTCTAAATCTTTTCTTCTTTTTTTCCCTAGGGCATTGAATCCAATGAACTATTTTGGTTCAACTCTTAGGGAGTAGTTAATTAACTTGGGGTTGTATTTTTATTCATGATTTGGTAATTGTTTTGGGCGATTCTATAGATCTACCTATCTTTATGTGTTTATTATTATTATGTTGGTTTTTTCTTCATGTTCTTATCAATTGCATGATTGTCACACTAAGATTGGCACACGGTAGTGTACTTTCATGTTGGTGTACTTATTGATATACCGCGGGGAAGGAAACCTAGATGTGTTTGTGGTAACGATAGTATAGGACCGTACGGGTGTGTGGATATGGGTCACCGAGTCAACGTTACGATCGACCATACACTAGTCTTAGCCGGTATATTGGGCTGAAGGGTTACGGATAGAGATAGCGTTAGTATCAAACTAGGGTTAGTGTGAGTCGCAACCTTAGAGCCATCGATAAGGTGCCTATTCCTTTGCCTATGTAAGTCTAGGGAGAAAGCATTTGTAGTGGAGTGCCCGGGATGTAATCGTACGGGGAGAGATTTCAATATGCATATCAGGCAGGGCCGTTGTTGCACCCCCTAATTACGGAGTCGGTGCTGATGGAAGATTACATGCACACACTACATGATAGGTATGGGAAAGTGTTGATCATCGACCCCACTACGTGTCATAAATACTAGGATAGGTTTACATATCTTGAATGTAATTAAATCTAGGATTAAAACATAATGTAGTTCATGTTAGGTAATTACCCCCCAAGTGCTAGTTTTATATAGTTTTACTCTCTTGTGTTCTTACATGCTTGTCGTTATTAGAACAACCCCCCCTTAAAACCGGTTTTGCAACATTAGTTACTCCTAACACGTGATCGGATTAACGACCAGATTGCATCTGTGTGTGTTTAACTTTTAGATTCCTAGCATCTCTGTGGACGACCTCGTCTTGCCACTATCTACCCCATAGATAGTATAGTAGTGGAAATGGGAATGGGAGCAAAAATATAAATCTCTATCTTTTATCCAACGTTCTCCTATCGGGTTAATTAATAGATCTCCCGGGAAAAAGGTTATTTATTAACGATATCAGGAGGAGGCGGGACAACCTTCCCGGCAGTTCCGATCCCCAAGGGGGCTACTACGCTGTAAGGAAACTTGGTGTGGTTGGGTCATCTTTTCAAATAGGTGAACTGAAAGCTACTCTAATCAGGGTTAGGGGCGTCTTAATTACACTTCAATGCACCTTAATAGCACTTCGAGGCACTATTCCTAAATCGATATTTCTTTATATGAGGCTGCAATTGTTTCACACTGTTTCAGTGACTAATGGTAGCTTAATTTCAATCACCTTCTCACTTAATTTAAATCTAGTTAATTAACCCGAGTGTGATTATGCCTAGGTTCCCTAACTTATCTCTTATTTACATGTTCTTAATTTAATGCTCATAATTTCGTGGCGAAGCGGTCTTGATGGCCTTGTAAAACAAAATTGCATGGAACTAACTGTGGTCTGAAACATACATTTTTCAGGTTCGTTGCAAACTTACAACTGTGCAGACGTATCATTGTTTCCAGCTTCCTTGGCATGTTGAGTTCGTTTGTTGCTTGTTGATCAGAAAGAAGAAAAAAAGGTCCGCATAGACGACACCTTTAGAGTAGTGACAGTAATTAAGATTGGTTGAGGCAAGTCCAACCTCTTCAATCACCTACAAGGGTTCCCGGGGTGGTTCCTGGGGAGGAAGCTCTGACGTTCTAGTCAATATCTCTTATATGTTCTTCGTTTTCAGGAGTAGAAATCACTTACTTTATCCAGGGTTTTCCGCTTTTATTCATAGGCCTGTAAACTTGGCTCACACATTGTGCTTCTCTCTCCCAGATCTTGGCCTAGTGAAGGATATCGTGGTAAGTGGTGCCTTTCCGCCATTCTTAATAGTTCTTGCATTTGGAGTATTTCTTAACTATGTAACCACCTAATGTGGCTTAGGTTTCCCAGCTTGAAGTCTGCCATTTTTGTGTCCTATTTTCGAGCATTTGGTACAGTAGTGTGTGATTCTCATAGGTTATTTTGTACCACTTCTTGTAAGTTATAGACCTCAGTCTAATACTATCAGGGAAAACACACGTAAGGCCTATCTCAATGCAAAGTCTAATTCATATATATACTACCTACGGAACCCTAATAAAAGAATTGTCTCGCCAAAACCAGCTCGTTAAACACGCATAGGCTAGCCATGTCGCTTTGTCGATAGGCGACCAATCCCGCAAAGGGGGAAGCACACTCACCACGATACGCTCTGATAGACCATAATCTAGGAGATGTGAGCATAACACGCGAGCCATGGTCACACGACCAAAGGCCCTATAAATAAAGATGAAAAATACCATTCGAAGGACAGTCTCTTCCACCCTGAGAAATACAAAAGATAACTACACAAATTTTACTGTCTGAGGACCAACCCCGAATACCTGCAAGGTATTCGAAGAGGTTGGACTCGCAGGGCAAATAGTGTAGATTTCCTACTTTAACCCTTCTCTTGATGGATTATTACCCTTTTAACTTATTTCTCTAATTAAACATGGCAAATTCTTGGGAAAGACGGTCTTTCCATAGGCTTATGGAAAGACGGGGTTTAATTATAATAATAAAAGGCAAAAGGACTTTGTTGCAATATTAAAGTTTTATTATACGTGTAGTAGTTATAAATTTTATAACCCAGTTCATACAACCCGAAAATTTTATCTTAATTTCTTATAATTTACACTTTAAACCTTGGTCTTTCCATGACTTGTGAAAAATACCGTTTTTCAAGAGACGGACTCCAACAGTTATCTTATTTATAATTAAAAAAACAAATTGCAAACACGCTAACAAATCGACACTTCAAGCTTAAATATGTTATTTCACTTGATTTGAATGAATAAATTAAAGTAAATTAAATTTAAAATAATACTAATAGTATACTGATTTTGAGCGATTGGATCGGTAATTCAAAATATTAACTTATAATTTATATAGTGTCTGTAAAATAATTTTGTAAATGGAGAGAATACAAATTAAAAATCGAGAATGGAGAATGGAGTACTATATGGTTACGAAAAAAATCACTTATCACACAATTCTACTTTACTTGTATAGACCTCTATAGTTTTTTCTCCAATTCCACCTCTCAATTCTCTTATTTCTTACTTTTGTCTCTTAGGGAGATGAATTATGTATTGTAAGTAGTTTAGTGAGTGATGATTTTTACATCACTGATTCTTGGAGTTCTGCTGCATACTCCCTCATTTTCACCAAAAGTGGTACACTAAATTTAATTCTTAGATTCAGTTGAGTTGATGAAATTGAAGATAGAAAGTGACAAGTAGAATAAGTGGATGAGATTGAAAGAATCTTGCCAAAAAATGAAATGTGTGTCATTTAAAAAAATCTCAATAAGGTAAGTGTGTCACAAATAAAGAAACATGTGGAATATGTTTTCTAACATAAAATTTTCTTGATTGTTTGAGAGTCTTTTTGAAACTCTTTTCAAGAAGCTCTCATATTTCCGTCTCAAATTTACTTTTGGCCAAAATACATTATAACGCTAATTTTAAATTAAAAGTGTCAATATAACTTTGCAATATAAGTAATGTTAATTTAACTGTGACTCGTTATTGATTGTGTCAATCTAACCTTAATTTTTTTTATCAAATTGTGCTGATATACCCAAACTCCCCAATTATATCGTTGACCCAAGGAATTCAGGCATTGACAAAAAAAATGACCCCAACGGAAACTTAACTCCTTTCTTACAAGCCAACTTAGCCACAGACGTAGTAAAACTCTCTTCACAGCTGCTTCCCTCACCTTCTCCACATCCTAACTCTCCCTCCGCTCTCGCCCACCACTAATCCGCCATATCACCACCGCCACCCCTGCATGTGCCACTCGCCACCTCTCATCATTACTACTTCCCTAACCTTTTCCACATCCCAACTCTTCTCCATCCGCTATCGCCCACCACCGATTCAACACACAGCCACCGTCACCCCTGCCCGTGCCACCTGCCATCTCCTTTCATCATTGCTTCTCTCACCCTCCCCACATCCCAAATCTCGCTCTGCTCTTGCACACCACCAATTCACCACACCCCCACCCCTTCCGGTGCCACCCGCCACCTCCCTTCACCGTTGCTTCCCTCACCTTCTCCACATTCCAACTCTCCTTATGCTCTCGCCCACCACCGAATCACAACACCACCACTGCCGAAAAAATTGGCCCACGGTTGCGGAACCCTAAACCCAGAGCAAAGTTAACCCCACCACCGTTGCGAAACCCTAGCCGAGAATGAAGCTAACAGCACCGTCGCCCTTGTACTTCTCGGTGGCATGCTACATCTGGAGCAGGCAAAGACGAGGACGCAATCTGAAAAGGAAAATCACTGGTAGGGAAATATGGAATAAAAGAAAGACAAAGACGAAGGGAAAAAACTACCGCTTACGAAGACGAAGGGAAAGTAAGTAAAAAGGGGGGGGAATCATTCCATTCAAAAGCATTAGGGCAATTAAGTCTTTTCATTTTTTATTCAGGGGCAAATTCGTCATTTCACCATATTCTATTCAATTCAGCGTTGATTAATAAGTCAGCCAAGTCCAGGTTAAATTGATACTTGTACTTTCTCAAATTGCAGGGTTATACTGGCACTTTCAGCCAAAAAGTAGGGTTATTTTAGCACTTTTCTCTTACTTTTAGTACTCCTTCCGTCCCAGTCAAACTTGAATAAAATATTTTTCACGATGTCCAATAAACATGTTTGACCGTAAATATATGCAACTACATATAATAATGTCACAAAAAAATAATATTTACAAAATACATGTTACAATGAATCTAACAATTTCGCATACAATGGAAAGACCAATATTTAAACTGCAAATTTGAATAAATTAAAATAATTTTTTGGGTTGCATTACTCGGGTCATAAACTTATAACCACTGCACGTTGCATAATAAAATTTTAATATTTCTACTAAAACCTTTTACATTTCTATAATTCCAAATCAACCCCACTTTTTCACATATCTATGGAAAGATGGTCTTTTCCAAGATTTTGCCATACTATTTTGTCCGTATATCTATTCAAATATATGGTCAAAGCTATAAAAAAATTGACTGTTTTTTTTTTTTGCATATTTGGTTGGAACTTATGAAGTACCAAGTTGTGCAATTCTTTCAATGTTTTGGCTCTCAAACCCGTGAAGCAATTTTTGAGACTTGTTTGAGATAAGTCGCTTAAAAAATACTCCCTCCATCCCATTACTTTTGCCCAATTTATTTTTCACAATTTTCAATGATTATTTTTTACCGTCAATATCTAACTACGTGTACAAATTCCGCATAAAAGTTGATATTTAGAAAATAGATGTTAAGATAAATCTAACAATATCTCACATGATATTTTTAACATATATAAAATATAAACTTATATTAATGGTAAAAAATTACTAAATTTGATATTGAAAATTTTAAGTGGCCAATAGTTGAATGAGTAGTCAGATTCACTTTTTTTGCAAGATAATAATCAACTTTCAGTTAGCAAATATAGAACTCCCTCTATCCTGCCAAAAAGATTAGAGATGTTTTAAAAACACAGTATGTTGAGTGTGAGAGTTGTTGAAGTTAAAAATAACATTGTGACAATATTTATTTTGTCATTTTGGGTAAAAAGGAAATAATGTCATTTTTACAAAGACAAACCAAGCACGAAATAGTATTCCATCTGTTTTGTTATTTATGTTACACTTAATATAAAATGAATGTTTTTCTTTTATTTGACACTTTTTTTTTATTTTTGCTAGATTTCTTCAATTTCATGCACTCATTTTACTTTTTACTTTCTACATTTAATTTCATCTATTCATTTTCTTCACATAAATTCAAACACTTAAATCTATGGTGTCATAAATAAAAAGAACGGAGGGAGTATCATATTTTTTCGACGGAGTGAGTAGTTTATATGTTTATAGCGTTTTAATCGTTTTAAATATTCAATTTTGATTCACTTTCTACTGTATAAAGATGAAATTTTAGTTATAGTATATAAAAATTAGTTTACATACACATTTTTCATTTTCGTATGTTTTCTAAGATTTTCACCTTTGATTTTATGGCAAAAGTTGAATCAATCTACATTACTCATTAAAAATTTCACTCTTTTTACTCAATCCCCTCTACATATTATGACTTCCAAACAAAAATTAACAATTAAAGTTATGATGTCAAATATAGAAAAACTATAAAAGTATATTTAAAAATAAAGGATATATACCAATATTATCCTACCTACTTGAGTAAGTGTCTATATAACCATCAATGTTATATACTCCCTCTATGCCAGACTAATTTACAATTGCACTAATCATTTAATTAAAATTGATTATGTTTAACCATAAAATTCTGTTGATATATAATTAATGATACTATCTCCGATGATATTTATAATGAGCTCGTCTCTTAAATTAGAAGAATTCAAGATAAATTTTTTTTGCTTTGCATTAATCGAGTCATAAACCTATAAATATTGTATGTTTCATAATAAATTTTTAGTATTTCAACTAAATTATTTTACCTTTTTATAATTACAATTCATCCTTGTCTACGGTTTTTCCGTTGACACTATCGTACTCCCTCCGTCCTACTATTTATTGGTCAATTTGACTTTTGAAAGTCAAACTAATCCAACTTTGACCATTAAATTCTATTATTATATATGTAAGATTAATATCGTATTATATGTTGTTAGATTCATCACGATATTTTTTTTAAAAAATATAGATTTTCTGAATTTTTTTACACACATAAATAAAGATATTAATAGTTAAACATAGCGGTGGATTCATTATGGTTACCATCACTTTTTACTAATACCACGCACCATACCAACAATGTCGGTATATTATTTTTAAAATCAATACCGTACCAATTCCTTGGCATACCAACACATTGATATACACACAAGTTGATTGGTATCGGTACGATATGGTATAATACCACCGACTATAAGTTATAATGAATTAATTATTTGCTCATAAATAAATTAAAAATAATTAAAAATTTCTGTTGTATAATCTTAATTTTAGAAAATTGAATATTCTCTAATCATAATAATAATAAATTAAGGTAACATCAAAATAAGAACTATACTAAGTAGAAAATATCTTTTGCTAAACCAACTAACGGTCGAATAATTATGAAAAACATCGTTTCAACAATTTTTTAGTCTGCACTATAATTATTTATACATTACGATACATTTTAAAAGTTTTTCAAAATTATAAGATCGAAACTCATTGTAATAAATAAAAATAAATATCAAATTACCTCATTAGTTACATCAAATATAATCCGTCTAACGGTTGCTTAGTCTAAAACAAGAATTTGTGTAATAAATAAGTTATAATAAATAAAAGGAAATTGTGATTTTAATTTTTTTGTAAGGTTTAAAACAAAAATTTCAGTTGTCAAGAAATCTAATTTTAAAAAATATTTTAAATTTTACCAACATCAAACATATTGGAACAAAAATATAAATAACATATTTAAACTATTAATTTGGTTTTATATTAACAAATGACTAACTCTTATAATTAAATAAAAACTCAAATTTCACATACTGTTAGTTATATTTTTAATATATAAATATGTGATACGGTACGGTAATATCATGATAATATTTTCTCAAAATCATTATCATATCATAAAAAATGTGTGGTATGGTACTACCATACACATCATCGATTACCAATATTTTCGGTACAAATGATACTCCCCTTGTCCCAGTTCAAACTGCAATTTAACTATTCATTTAGTCAAAATTTCTCAACTTTGACCCTAAAATTGAATTGGTATATAAGTATAAATACCATCGTGTGATACATTGTTAGATTCGTTATAACATATATTTTCAAAATATCAAATTTTTACAAGTTTTAATTATCCTCAATGGAAGATATTAATGATCAAATATTTTTCAAGTCAACTATGAAAAGTCAAAAGATGAATTTTCAATTGGGACGGAAGGAGTACGTGATTTGATTGGTAGTTTGGCCCAGAATGTCAGCCTAGTTAAACACAGTTCACTTTGAAAAGTTAAATTAAGTAATAAATAATAGTACCGTACTATTATTTATGACCCGGCCCATTTTGACCCGGCCCATATCGACCCAAATGGGTCATTGACCCGACCCGACCCATATGGGCCGAGTCAAAACGGGTCGGGTCGGGTCGGGTCGGACAATTTGAACACCCCTTAGTACGGGAGTATATAATTGTAAGTCCAAATCTCAAAATCCATAAAATTTTCCATTTTTACCCCTTCCTCAACTCGAAAGTCGTAACAGTAAAACACCAAAAAGCTCGTCGCCACTGCCGGCGTCTTTGGTCATCCCTTATATCCGTCAATCATTCGCCGCCGTCCAGTTGCGGTGTTCGCCGCATCCTGTTAGGGTTTCATCCACCTCCATATTGTGCAATTCTGATGTCTGTTTAGAAAACTGCACTGTATTAGCTCGAGTCCGAAGAGCTATTTATTAGGATTCAATTGTGCAAGATACGGTTTTTTCTTCGATAAAAAATCATGGCTGATAAGTACGACGCTGAAGCCGCAGAGCTTCTTGCTGCCGAGGCATTGGTTAGCACCTCACTCTACTCGGTTCAATTCGAATTCCCTTTGTTTTTCAGCTTTTTTAATTGTTAGAATTCTTTTTGCAGCAAAGGCCAATCTCAGAGGCTGTACCCATATACGAGCAGCTTTTAGCCACGTACCCCACCTCGGTAAGACTAATGCTTTGCTCTTATTTGGTCTTTGTGTTAAATTATAAGATGTATATCTGAAGTTCATGTTATGTTGATGTTTTTTTAAAAAAAATGTGATGGTTGCAGTTAGATTATCTGATTCATGTAATTGATGTTAGCTGGTTTATCTGTTGGTTTCTGATGTATTCCTCTTTTTTTTCATTGAGTGTCCAGGCAAAGTATTGGAAGCAGTTTGTGGAGGCACACATGGCTGTGAATAACGACGATGCAATCCGACATATATTCAGTAGATGTTTGTTGAGTTGTCTTTATGTTCCTCTATGGTACGGTATGCATCCATTGCTTACACATCTCGAGCAATGAATGATGGAAACCTTTGTTACTTTTCCATTCCCGAAAATCAGTTGGTTTTCTAATCTACTCTGCTCAATTTTTTAAAAATATCTTGCAGGCGTTGTTACATTCATTTCATTAGGAAGGTTTATGATAAGAAGGGGATAGAGGGCCAGGAAGAGACTAAGAAAGCTTTTGATTTCATGCTTCACCATGTCGGTATGTCTCTTTCTTAAAGTTCTCCCTTTGATATTTAACTTTTCATGTACTGAACTTCATATTTTCACTTATTAGAATACTTGCATTTCATTATTTTATGAACTTTATAACTTATGGAAAATCTGTATTAATGTTCTTAGCATAAGAAAGCTAGACCACAGAAACAATCATCTAGTAGATCAAGTGATATCCAACTCAGAGCTACGACATCTGCATAATTCTGAAAAAACATTGATTGTCTGATTAACAAAGCGTAGAATAAAGTAAGATCATGTCAGTGAAGGTCTGAAGTCCAAGATTTTGACACAGTATTGAACAAAGGCTATTCAGATATTGGTGGGAAAACAAAGAACTTTGATAGTGATAAAAATGGGCGAGGATTGCATTCTCACTGACGTGAAGACAGGAGTCCTAACTGAGCTTTGTGATTTGTAATTGCTTCAAAATAATTGCATGGAAAATTTAGTTTCCTTGGGTATGAAAGAGAGTTTTTTGCTACTAAAGTCATGATTATTGTCCTTTCTTCAACTATGTGAAGTAATAGCAGAGCTATGTAATATTTAACTAGCTCAAAAGAAATATATGAAGTGTTTATGTCGTGGGGAGAGTCTTCTCACTCCCTGAACTACAATCATGTTTTTTCTGATTCCTTGCCTGCAGTGTGTTTATCATTTACTCAAATTATGTAGTATATGTAATTTTTGAACCATGTGGCAAAGGGATTTATTAAGACTAATCAAGAACCCATTAGTACAGGGTCTTGCATTAGAGCAGGTCCTTCGTGGATGGAGTACATAGCATTCTTGAAGTCAATGACAGTGAGAGATAGACCTCTTCATTTGTTAGCTTTTGTTAGCTGCTATTCCGTTTGTTTGTTTGTTTTTGTCTCTCTTATGGTATAATTTTGTAGGCTCAAAACCCACACAAAGAAACGTAGAAGATTACTGCTATCATAAATGCCTATCAAAAAGCTATTGTTACACCCACCAATAATATTGAGCAACTTTGGAGGGATTATGAAAGTTTTGAAA
>JAULKM010073148.1:0-11876 GCA_032355605.1 Rubia tinctorum
TATATTAATATATATTTAGGGTCAAAGTTTGTAAAGTTTGACTCTCAAAAAGTAAATAAACAATTTAGAATGGGACGGAGGGAGTAGATCATTGGTCTAGAACCCAGACCCATTGGATCGGGTATGAGTCCAAATAATTTATACCCATCAGGTTCGATTTCAGGTATGAGTCTAGGATATGAGTCCGGGTTTAAAATATTAAGACTCAAACCCGATCCAAACCCGCCCGTAGACCCATATAATCCAAACTATGTATATTATTTTGCCCTATTTTCTAAACTACTTACATATTTTGTCTGTATTTTTAATTTTAATTCAACAACAATATGTAATGTATATTTTTTCTTAAAAAATTAATTCAGATGCATTTTGCTCTTGAATTATTTGTATTTAACATAATATATATTTTATTTAGTGAAAAAATAGAATTTTAGACCTATTTAGAACCCGTTTTGTACCCATCAAGTTGGGGTATGGGTCTAAAAGTTTCATACCATGCGGGTCCGGGTCTAGTATGGGGCTAACTAAATTTTTTTAGGGTTTGGGTCCCAGACCCGACCCATGATCATCCCTATATAAAACAACCAATGTGGACAACGTGGACACCATCCTACTATTAGACATATATGCAAAGATATTCAGCAATTATAAAATAAAATGTTAAGAAAGATCTCATAATTATAAGTATCCCAATAACCCTAAAAAACCAAAACATAGATGAGAATTGTTAAGAATATAGATTATTATATGTATTCATAGTTTGTGTATATTCCTAGGGCTTTTGAATACTCTTTGGGTACGAACATAGATTCTAGAATACTCTTTGCTTATTCCTAGGTATCTAGAGCCCTACGAATAGACACAAGCTATAGATAATAATCTATATTCTAACATGAACTTAACATAAAACTCAGCATTAATTAGCGACATCCTTAACCAAAAGAAAGAAGCAAAGATGAATTTGCTGATTGTACCATAAACAAAACATGAAGTTCAGCATTGGGTGAAAAATACTGACTTGATATTAACACCACCGTTGCGCAGATGGGATGAAACATTGTGCTTGACATAATCTCTTGCATTATCATAGTCATTGAGGTTCTTGAGCTGGTCATTAGGGATTCCGAGCATCACCTCGATCCCAGTCCCGGCGAAGAAGTTGACGGTCCAAGGATCTGAATCGAACAATTTTATCTTCGAAATCTTGTTGTCCTTGAGCAACTGAACCACGCTTGATGGGTGCAAACTCTGTGCTGCCTGAGTGCCCCAGTTCACACCAATGCTCTCTCCATAGTCTGCCGCCATCATCGTCGCCAGAAACCACACGCATATCAGCACCTTGGATGAAGTCATTCTTGAAGATAATGTTGTTCTTCACCAATAAGATCAATGATCGATTCTCTTTACAGTGGGTGTAATAGATACATTTATTAATCTGTCCTTAATTACTCAGAGTAATCGATCACGCTGTGATTAAATTGTATGGAATGTATTTAAAGAAAAGAAAAGTGAAGAATGATTAGTTTATCTCTGTTATTAATCAGATGTCTTAAAGGAAATAGCATCGCAATAAATATTTATAAACAGAATGAGAATATTGTGTTTACCTGCACACGATGATGATACCATACATAAATGTTACCATATTCCGCAATTTTCCAGTCTAGCGCGATTGCAGATAGGGATTTTTTAAAAAAAATTTGGGGCCGTCCGGCAGACAACCGAAATTGTTGGGATTGTAACAGAGATTATAGCAGATTTAGCAAGTTCGACTCTCTTTTTTTTTCATTTTTATATTCTAGGGAGCTGACAAAAAACTTAAAATAGCCAAAGCCGTATTTTGAATATGCAACTTTGATTATAAAATATTTTTTCAACTCTTACCATCCAGAAATTTGTCAGTCTAAAAGCAACCGTCTTATTTTACACCAGCTGACTGTTAGATATTGGAGTAGTTTGTATACAACCATATTATTCTTGTACTTATCTTGTCATAACTTGGAACAGATTATCTTATTAGCATAATTTACGAACTAGACTCTAGTCCGTGAACATAGCCTAGTATGTACATATAGTTTTGGTGGAATGCAAAAAAGTGAAGAATGACATAATTTTATATTGCTTTCTCGTTCTTTTCACATGGTATCAGATCCTTGCAGGACTCTGTGATTTTGCAACATGACAACCAAGTGAGATGCTTCCAAGTCTTTCGAAGAAGATGATTCCAAATCTTCAAATCCAACACCTTCAATCTATGCTTTGTCTGCTAATGATAATTCTGGAAACCTAATAATCCACGCTCAGTTGAAAGAGGCAAATTATAACGAGTGGGCAAAGGCTATCAAGGTTTCATTGTGCGGAAAGAAGATTGGATTTGTTAATGGATAGTATAAACAGCCACCCGATGACTCGAACGAGATCGATGATTGGTGGATGGTGAATCCCATGATCATATCATGGATATTAAATACAATAGAGCCCTCATTGCGGTCATCAATTCCGTACAAGGAGACGACCAGAGAACTTTGGGAGGATATCCAGTAGAGATTTTCAGTGCACAATTGAGCATGAATCCATCATTTACAAGCCGAAGTTACTCAATGCAAACAGGAGAGTGATTCAGTTATAGCTTATTATGGAAGGATGAAGAAGCTATGGGATGATTTAAATGACCACGATCCGATGTCGGAATGTGCCTGTGATGGCTGCAAGTGCGACTTGAAAGCAGAGCTAGTGAAGCATGCAGAAGAATAACGGGTTCATCAGTTTTTGATGGGACTCGATGATGCTATGTATAGCACTGTGAGATAGAATATTATTGCCTTGGATACCTTGCCAAAAAATTAGTATTGTGTACTCCCGAATTGCTGAACAAGAACAAATCAAAAGCATGACTCAAATTGCACCTAAAAGAGTACTATTGCAGGAACCCCCCTATACCACTGGTATTTTGGTACATAGGCACTGGTATTTCAGGCCCTGGACTACCGGTGCCTAAATATGGTAGTGCTGAAATGTAGTTACAAAGGCACCAGTATACACCACCAGTGCTAAAAATCTACATTCCAACACCTCGCTACTTAGGCACCTGTCGATATACCGGTGCCTATGCTCGTTTGTACCAGTGCTAGTAAATAGGTGATCAATAATAAAAATCCATCCGGTGAGACATTCATGAAGAACAATGGGATGAACAAAACACAAAATAACCAAAATTTCATGTAAGAAAACTAGAAAATTCATAACCACAACTTTGAAATTCATTTTATATATCTGAAAATACATAACAACCCTCAATTCATGAAACAAACTAGACCTAAACATAGATTAATAACATCAATTATCAAAAACACTAGAACCTAATCTTCATAAACCCTAGATAACATCAAAGAACAAGAACCTTGAAGGTGACGTCGGAAGCAAGGGTTGAGGCGCGACACGGTTGTGGCGCTGAGAACTGAGGGGTCACAGATCTGAGTTGAACACGACAATTTTGGTGGAGCTCGATGAGATGGCATCGGGGAGATGGCGCAGAAAGATGCGTCAGAGATGGTGTACTACGGGGAGGGCGGAGAGGGGGTCGTCGGCGGCGTTGGAGCCTTCAAAGTGAGGCTAGTTAGCTACGGAGATGGAGAGGTGGAGGAGGAGGAGAGGAGGTAAAGGAAATAAGGGTGGGTTAAATCTAGAGTTTCAATTTTAGTTTATATAGACACGGTTTTAATGGTTGAGATTCAATCAACAAAAGAAATCAATGGTTCAGATGAAACCAAGTTGGGTTCTTTTTTTAAGCATCCAACACCGGGTTGTACAAAAATCAGTGCCCAAAATGGCTCATACCGGTGCCTATGTACCTGAAAAATAGTTGCTTAAGGTTGCTTTAAATGACTTTTTTTAATTAAAAAATGAGCTTGAGAGCAAATCGGAGAATTATTTTCTAAGTATGGAGCACCGTAAAAAAATTGGTGCCAAAATGGCTCATATCGGTGCTATGGATATAAAAAACAGCTGCTTAGGGCTTCTTTAAATGGGGTACATTTATTTTTTTGGACCCGAGAGCGAACATGGGAAAAACATTCTAAGTATGTAGTACTGGTACTAATACCGGTGCCTAAGTAACTCATACCGCTGCAAAGTCCAATATTTCAAAATTTTAATCAATCCCTCCAAAATTATGAATGAAAATTCAGGAAATTAATTTTCCTGCCATAACTAAGCACAAATATGAATGAAAGCAATGGCGGTGCTAGTATTATTTTATCTATAGGTTGATTTTTTAAATTTTACTACTAGGTCCATAGAAGAAATTTGGAGGAGGTGAATCTCAAAATTGAAGACACCCAAACTCAATCAAATAAGAGATGATTGTGTTTTTGAAATTTTAGATATAGCGGGTGAACGGAAGAGCCTCAAATATATTGATGAAAAATTATGCCATGGCCCAAAAATTTGTTGTGACATTATCCTTCTCTCTAAAATACATGATTTTTGTTAATCTTGCATAAATATAAAAATAGAAAATAAATGATTTTTTGATAGAATTTTGAAAAGCGCTAGTACATGTTCTAGAGTAATTTAGAGTTGATTAACTAGAAGTAAATGAGGAAATTCAGAAAGAATTATGGATATGTTCTTGTGCCCGATTGTTGATAAATATTTTGTTACGGACTTGAAAAATATAACGGGGTGTATAGGGTGGCATCACGTTCGAGCGGATTTCAATTTGGAGTTATGAGTAAAGTTTTTACTTTTTGAACTTAGGTCCCTCCAAGAAAGTTGGAGTTGTCGAATCACGAAATTGGAGACACCAAAATTCAATTCAATAATATACAATTGTGAATTTTTGATTTGGCCATGTATGGGTGAGCGGAAGGGTTTCGAAAGTCAACATTTATTATTTCTACACAGTCTTGAAAAATTACATTATGCCCCAAAATTGTATTACCCCACTATCCATTTCTCCAAAATGCATGGTTTTTATTATTATTGCCTAAATATATAAATATGAAATAAATTATTCTTTTTGGTGAAATGTCAGAATGTGCTAGTACATATTCTAGAGTAAGTTACAGTTGCATACTTAGAAGTAAGAAAGAAAAATCAGAAAAGGATTACAGATATGTTCTTATGCCCGATTGTTGATAAATATTCCATTAGAGACTTGAAAAATACAATGAGAGTATATAGGGTAGCTTCACTTTCGAGCATATTTCAATTTGGAGTTACAAGTAAAGTTTTTTACTTTTGCACTTAGGTCCCACCAAGAAAGTTGGAATTGTCGAATCTAGAAATTGGCGACACCAAAATGTAATTCAATAATATTAAATTGTGAATTTGTGATTTGAGCGTCTATGGTTGAACATAAGGGCCTCGAAAGTCAAGATTAATTATTTCTACATTGTCTTGAAAAATTACACTATGGACCAAAATTGTATTACCACGTTATCCATTGCTCCAAAATGCATGATTTTTTAAAAATGAATAATGGATATATTGATTAAAAAGCAAAACTGCAATCATATTTAGATCATCACTCTAAGCACATACACATCAAACCCCAATCAAATTTTCGTCCCTCCTTTCCCTAATTTTTACAGCCCAGCTTTCCTCACTCAAATAATACACATAACCCGATATAATAACAAAATTCCAGAACAAAGGATTTCAAATGACAAAACTGAACCTGCAACACAACCCCAAGCTTCTCCGTCCAAGACTTCTGATGTGTCCGTTTTATACATTTATTTTGGGACTTTTTGGATTTACTTTTGTTCACTTTTGTGCTCTATGTGTGGCATTTTCCCTTGGAATTCTCTAAGATGAATTAAGAGCGGCTTTGCGCTTTTATTATTTTTCTAGGAGGTTTTGTGTAACAGGGAAAATGTTTGAAAACTTTGAAAACTATCTTTGAAAATTTAAAGACCTTCTTTTGAGCTTTTAAAACTAGAAAGATTAAAGAAAGGTGATGTGAAGAGGAGGACTTGAGACAAAGAGAAGAAAAAAATCAAGGTGCTGAATTTGGGCTCAGTCGCTACTCGCGATGGTCTCATCGCGAGTCGCGACAGACGGGTGGCCAGAAAGTTTTTCATTCTTTTTTGTACTATAAATATTAACCTTATCCTCTCTTTTCATTATACTTACCCTCTTCTTCTTCCTGCGATTTTCTGGGTTTCAAACCCTGATTTCTTTTTTTTAGTTTTTGTAGATTATTTATGTGTTTTAGTAATCTAGGTTAGTAATATCCATGGAGGCAATGGATTGAAGCGTTTATTATGTGTGTATGTGCTAGTTTCCGGGGAAGATGCGTTTATGTTTAAGTGTTTGGGCATATTATGTGTGTGTATGTGCTAGTTGTTTTTATTTGCCTTTTCTTTTTGGTTGTTTTTGTTTGGAGTAGGTATTGCTTGAGTTCTTGGTAAATTCTTATCGAGAATCCTTGCAATATCATTCCGACCTTCTTGAAATTAAAAAAAAAACAACAAAAATATGGAACATCTCACCTTGAGGGAACTCATGATGAGAAGAGAGGCTCAACAAGCAAGATTTTGTAGGATTTGTCTTTCCGACCATCCTACCGAGTCTTGCTATTGGTTGAGGGAGGAGCACTACGAGGAAAATAGAACCCTTTGTATTCAAAACCAAGGTTATCATGAGGAGTGCTATGAAGAGGTTGGAGGAGTTGATTTCCAAGGTCAAGGATCTCAAGAATATTATCCATACTATGATTCTTACAATACAGAGTGGAGTGGTAATCCGGATTCATGGTGTGGGAATGCACAGGAAAACCAACACTATGAGCACTGTGATTGGCATTCAGCACCTTATAGTAAAACCAATGATGTAAAGCATGTGGAAGACTTGTTTCTTCAAGCGGTTGTGCGTTTACATGGTATACCTACAAGCATAGTGTTTGATCACGACATTAAGTTCTTATCTTACTTTTGGAATACACTTTGGAGGAAGTTGGGTACGAAATTGTTTTCTACTATGAGTTATCCATAAATTGATGGCGGAATGGAGGTAACCAACCGCACCCACAAGCATGCAAGGAGCTCCCCAGGGTAATCCCCAGTGAGAAACTCTAACGCCCAAGTCAGGATAAGGAAATATATTAGTTTTGTGTTGTGTTCATGGACTTAACCCCTCTGTTTGTGTTTCACTTCTCTTTTTATAGGTCCCCTCGATTGTGTCATCATGACTTCCATTATTTGCTTATCTTATGCTAGATCAAGGACTTAGTGGGCACATTGTGGTAGTGGTGCTTCTGCGCTTTCTATAGAAAGTGATTGCTTGTGTGCAGACATGATTAGGTTTGCTTCTTTGTTCGAAGTAAACTGGTTGTAGAGATCTAGTATTACGTGGAGTAGGTATATAGCATGTGAGATTTCAATTATTGATAACACCAACACCTCGGGCATATACCATTACTTGTACGGAAAGAGGGTGAAATTTATGAGACTCTTTCAACCCGAGAGGACTACCTTACCCCCACTATCTCATTGAAGGCAATAGACATTGAGTTTGACGTTCCAAATCGGGAGGAGTTTAAGTTGGAATTGAGAAGGCCTGCCCTGACACCCATTCCAAATATGGGTGGTGCTCCTCCAAGTATGGGTGATGCTCCTCCTCCTCCACCACCTCCTCAAGATTTTTACCAACAATTTCTTCAAGAGGTGCAATCCTATACTTGAAGCCAAATGGAGTACAATATGTTTATTTCCCAAAGGAGGATGGACATTGAGAATGAGGTGGAAAAGTTCTCCACTATGGTTTGTAACATGCGCACTCACTATGTCAACCAAAATAATGGATTTTCATTGACCAACTTTGATGGGTAGTGTAGACGAGAGTGGTTCTGAAGAAATAGGGAGTGGGAAGCTCAATACATGCAACACTATTTTGGAGGATTGTCCGAGCACCCAAATAAGGGGGGTTCTTCACATCCGTAGTTTGTAAGTTATCTTTTCCGCTTAGATTTTACAATTCTTGCCTTACTTGTTTACATGAGGGCAATGTATGGTTTTAAGTGTGGGGAAGGAGGGGCTTAATAATTTACTTGTACGTGTTTCACTACTTTTTTCTCTCTTTTTTTGGAAAAATATGAAAAAGAAAAAATGATAAAAGAAAAAAAGTTGGAAAAAAATATTCTCTCTAAGTTGAAAACCCAAGATGGAAATTTAGGCAACATTGGGGGTTCTGATAGGTTTCAAAATCAAAAGGGCGGCCTAGGTAAAATTAAGAGGCTAAATGTGAGCCTAAGGAAAAAATAAATGTGTGGTTAAGATGAAAACCTGAAAGGTCTCTTAAGAAAAATGGGAGAAAAATAGAGACGAAGAATATTTTTATTTCACTCATTTTCCAGTGTTTGATATCATAAGGTTGCGGTGGAAATTGGAGATTAAGGGGTAGATTAGCATCATTAGCTCCCTTGGGGATTTTTTGACTTAGTTGGGAAACGAAGTAGGGTACTTGAAATGCTGGATTTACCCGGCCCATGGAGCAATATGTTAATAATCTTGAGTTTTATTTCTCTGACTTCATTTTATGCCATTGGAAATTGGGATAAATCAATTTGGGATTTGAAATATTTGATGGGAATTTTAAAACTAATAGGTGGAAGGTTATGGGTAGAAAATATGACTTGGGGTTGAGGTATGAAAACTACTCACTTGGTTGTAATTGTCATTGATGGTCCGTGACAATTTTGTGAAGGATTGAATGGGAGAATATTTGGGGTATGAATTGAACTTTTCAATTTCATGTTTGAACCTTGGGATTTAATTTCTTTTACTCGATGATGAATACGGTTCAAGTGTGGGGAGATTTGATAGATTCATTTCATGCGATATTATTAATATATTTTTTACTCACCTTGATGCATTTGTGTTCTTCGAATTATGTAAAATTCTTTGGAATTCTCTTAGGAGAGTTAGGAGCAATTTTGCGCTCTTCTTTTTTTTCCTAGTGAATTTTCTTCATCAAGGCAAGGAATCGAAGATATTGGCATGAAAAAGAGAGAATGAATATTTGGGTGCAAGAAGAAGAAGGAATGAAGAATTGAGTGCAAGAGGGCAAAGCAACAAGACAAAAGGAAAACAAAGAAGCTTTTGGTGTTTATCTTTGCGAGGTATGGAATCCTTCACTTCTCATGAAATGACCCTTCGCGAGGAATAGATATCCACCAAGCCTCATGAAATTTATTCTTCCATTTGATTTTTTACTTACTTTTTCCCATTTAGCTTTGATGAGATGTTAAAAGCATGTGTTTCCTAATGCATTTAACATATCTTTTAGTAGATTTTGAATGGTAGATTGCTAGGTTTAAGTGGTTTTACATTACAAGGGGTTTAGATGGCCATTGTTGATTTTATTATCTAAATCCCTCATTTTGTAGCTTATTTAGATCTAATGGATACTATATCCTTATGAGCATCTAAATTCTATTTTGTGAGCTTATTTGTAGATTTCTCGTAAGCACTTCGGAGTAGCTTATTGAAGGTCATTCGCTATAATGGTAGAAGATAGTTGAAAGTCATTCGCAATAATGGTAGTGGACCAAAGGCCACCCGCTTAAACATGGTAATGATGGGATGCGTCAAAGAAAACGAGTCAAAATTCGGAAAGAAGTGAAGACTAGAGCGGTATGTGTACATTTACCCCGCCCATGCCAAATCCATGGCCGGTGAGACTAAGTCCACATCAATATCATCATCAACAACCTCAATTCTCCTTTCCTTAATAACAAGGAACGTGGCATGCAAGGCAGGCCACCTCTTTCTCCAAATGACCCATATACAAAACACAATCATTAGGGCACGCATTTCTTTTTATACTCCATTCTCATTGGATGCGAAATTCTCTTCGTATCAAATAGGTTGTCCGGTTAACCATTTTTTTAGGGAAGCTTATCATTAAAAAACTTGAGCAACTTATCCATGCTATGAACCAACACCTTTCATGTTAAACAACTCCATCAAACACGACATTACAGTGTCGTTCTTCTTGCAATCGGGAAACAACAGTTTATCCTTCTCATCTACATATTTTGACAGAACGTCGTCCCTCCCTCTAAATTCATCCACCACTTCCTAACACGTGTCATCCAAATTAACATCCCCAAAACATTCTCACTTTCTACTGACAACCACCTCCGACGATGGATTCTCACCATGAAAGGCCAAAACCAAATAATCCTTTGCAATCACGACAAGGACATAAGATGCGCTTTTCACGAATAAATGTACGCTCTATAAACTCCCCAACAAAAGCAATATATTCATCACTCACCAAAATAACATTCTCATACACATGCTTACGCCTCTCGATGGCATGGTACATCTCTTCAGTTAAATCAATATGCAACAATTTAACTTCCACAGAAATATACACTTCTACCCCAAAACTAATTTTATTCATAAAACATCACGTTACAATCCACAACATGCAACATCACATTAGTACCACACCTTATCAAACCACATGTATGAAAAAGGCATTCAATACATCAACAATACTACCTAGAAAACTCATTTCATGCATAGTGTGAAACAACATTACAATGATCAAATGATCAAACATGAAAAAAATATATGGCAACCTATCATTCCACACATATACCACAATAATTGGAAAATTAAAGCAAAATATAAAGTACCTTCAAGGGTTTTCATTGATGAGCATTCAATGTTTTCTTCATTCAAAAATTGTCATTAATGAACCCAAAAACCACCATCTTCCACTTTTTACCCACCAAAAAAAGATGGTAGTTGTGCTTTTAATGCACAATTAGCACCAATATAAACTACTAATCCATGTACCATAGTTGACATTTACATGCTAGCACCGGTAAAAATTCCAATCTGGTGCCTAGTGTTTATGATTTCCTGCATTTTTTTATCAGCACCAGTAAAAAATATTACCGGTGCTATAATTATTTTTTTACTGTATTATTTACGTACTAGCACCGTTACTGATAAAAAATGCAGAAAATCATAAACAATATATACCAACTATTGATAGACATACAATCTCAAAACTGTGTGGTCAAATACCATTTTCTGCGTATTTCTGTCAACAGAACCGGTACCACATACATTATCGGTGCTGGAGTTTCCTTTTTCCTGCGTAATCTTCATTTTGGTGCCAATACACAGAACCAGTATTCACTATACCGATGTTCAAAAGTTTCATTTCTTGTCTTTCCTCTCACTTAGGCACCGGTATTGAGCACCGGTATTTTATTTCCAGTGCTTATGTTCAAAGAGAAAGTCTCAAGAAAAATTGTCATTCATAAACTTATGGACACAATGACTTTTACCTTAAATGTTGTAATTTCTTATAAAATTTAAATATTGTATTTAAAAACAAGTAATAATATGTATTTGAATGTAAAAATATAAAAATATATAATATTTTTAAATTTTAGTATTTGATTTAACAAATGCATTGAGTAAGGTAAAAATAAGTGTATGTTAAGAGACCCACCATGTTTAAAAAGGCACTGGCATTGTCATTTTGTCATTATTTTACCAGTGATATTGTGAGAACTAGCACAGTTTTTCTTGCACTTAACATTTCAACCGGTGCCTATGTACCTATTTTCTAGTGGTATAATATGAGTTTGACCCAGTACATTTTAAAATTACTTTACATACAGAGTCATTTCCATTACAAAAAGAAATCACAATAGCATTCATACATGAATGCTAAATTTTCACTAAAATTGTCAAATGTTACAATGGTAATTATATTTTGTGATTCTCACAGCCAAACATCCGGTCTACATCACATTTGCAGAGTGAATATTAACCTATGCCTTGGTCATCAAGTCTAAAACAATCTTAGGCTTGATTGTTGGCCTTGATGGTTGTAATAATTTA
>JAULKM010073157.1:0-11876 GCA_032355605.1 Rubia tinctorum
AATTCCAGGGGAAACGGCGGCCCTTAATTATACTATGAGGTAGCCCATGAAGAAATACAGGGGAAGTTTCCAGCGACAGCAACGACTAAAATGGGGGAGAGGTCACGACTTGGGTTCGGTGAGGAGTGAGGAAGGGAAGAAGACGCGTCTTCATTTTATAACTATGTGCTGAAATAACCCTGTTTTTATATCGAAAATGCAAATATAACCCTGACTTTATTGACTATGTGCTGAAATAACCCTTTATAACTCTGAGGGGTATTTCGGCAAAAAAAACAGATTTTAGGTCAAGGGTATTTTAGTCATTTCCTTTTTATCTTCACTGAAATTTACACGGCCAACGTCGGAAAGATGGACTTTGAGTATATAGGCACAGTGTTTTCAAAAGTTAGGGTTAGATTGACACATACAATAATAAGTTGGGGTTATTTTGGCACTTTTTGAGATTGCAGGGTCATATTGGCACTTTCAGCCTAAAGTCAGGGTTATAAATGTAAATAACCCTTTTATGTATATTCTAGCTCCATGGACCTATCTTTAATAACTTTACAGAAATTTATTTCTAATAACTTTACAGAGACCTATCACTAATATTTTTCTAGGGGTTTTGTCCAATTTCTTCCCATCATTTTCCCGCATTTGCAATCTGTAAAAAAATAATACAAAAATAATACAGAATATTTATAAAATGCAAAAAAATATATATAATTATCAAACTGAAAATTATAAACATTAGCAAAAATAGCAGAACATCAACAAAAAAAATCAACTAAAAAATTGGAGCAAAAAATGTATTTAAAATAAATAAAATAGGAAAAAATTATTAAAAATCAAATAAAAATCAACAAAAATATTGAAAAAACGTCGACTACAACTAACAAAATATCAACTAAAAATAAAAAAAACCAACAAATATTCAATTATCAATTTTTAAATAGAAACTACAAAAATCAACTAATGTCAACCAAAAACTAAAAACATCAATTCTTATCACCTAAACTTCACCCAAAAAATGAATAACGTCAACATAAGGAAAAACACACTACAAAAAATCAACCTATGTCATCCAAAACTACAAATATCAACTCGTATCACATAAAACTCACCGAGAAAATGAAAAACATCAACAAGAAAACAAAAAAAATCAAACCATATAACCAAAAAAACCATAAATAATCGACTCATATCAACTAAAACTCATCCAGAAAATGAAAAACATCAACATGAGAAAAAAAATAAAAACATCAACAAAAAAACTACGGAACCTCAAGAGTATAAATTATTCACTCAAAAAATCATAAAACGTTAGCAATTCTCTTTTTAAAAACTACAAATATCAACTCATATCACCAACAAACTACAAAAATCAACTCCTAATACCCGAACCTCATTCGAAAAATGAAAAAAACCTCAGCATAAAAAAATTAGCACTAGAAAAATCAACTCCTATTACCAAAATCGCAGCTGGAAAAATGAAAAACATCGATATAAAAAAGGAAAAAACTGCAAATATCAAACTGTATCAACCAAAAAAAGGACAAAACATCAACTCCTATCAATTAAACTTCACACGAATATTGAAAACCATCAACATAAGAGAAAAAAACTACAAACATCAGCAAAAAGTTACAGTGGTTCAAGAATAAAAATTCTTCAAAAAAAGGACATGGTGGGATTCGAATCTAGGTCATTAACCTAAAAGTATATAGTAATAACCACTACAACAAAGACTCTTATTGAATATACACTCAGTCAAATAATATTAAACCTAAACATATGCATCAAGAACAGGAAATTTTCAAAATAAAGGTCACACAGATATTCGAACTTGAGACCTCAACCTCAAAAGCAAGAGTGCTAACCACTGGACCAAACAACTTTTGTTGATAGTAAACTCAATCAAATAAATATTAAACCCCAGCAAAGCTTCAAAAAAATAAAACACAAAATTAAATCTCACCTCTTAGACGCTGAAACTCAGCTCTGCCACTGCCGTTACCATTCGCCATTGGTTGTCGTCGTCAATCTGGAAGCGTGTGAGATGCACGCGCGTCATCTTCTTCCTTCAGGCACGTGCATCTCACGCACCTTCTCTCTTCTTTCCGATCGTGGTCGTCCACCGATAAGCGCTTATTTCATCCTCGCCATAGCAGTGTCGCCATCGTCCTCGCTTCACCGTCTACGTATCGATTGGAGTTCATCCCAGTTGATCGGAGTTGGCACAGTCGATCAAAGTTTTTACCGTAGTCAATCGGACTTTGATGTACAAACCCTAGCTCATCCTCCAATAGTTACCTGTGGTTTTCGGTAACAGAGACAACGTCACCGACAAATCAGATTGAACCACCGGCGTTCACTCCAATGATGCGACCGTCGTCCACTCTGACTGAATCGAGTACATCTTCTTCTTCATTTAATGATTTCATATCGGCGATCGAATTTCGTATCGACGACGGGGAAGAGATGACCAGCGATGGGTAACTACACCGTGGAAGAAGGATCATCGGCGATTACCATAGCTCCGCTGCACCACCGGCAAAAGAAGAAGAAACGAGGGGGCGGAGCGGTTATCGGCGGCAGAGCGGTTATCGGTTGATAAACAGGAGAGGGGTAGGAAAATAAATGAAAATTATGGATTTTAATGTTTATATAGTTTTTTTATAATTGCATAGTAGATCCCTAAATTTTACTGCATATTTTAAAGAAAAAAATCTCATCCCAAAATGAAACTTACAATAATTGCTCAATAAACTATGACCTAAAGTTTAGCTTGTCTAAAATAAGACTTTGTGATGATAAATTGGAGTGAACTAGTTAAATCACTGTTAATTTTATTAGTAAGGGGAGGAGGGGAGCCATAAATTATAAATTTAACATAATTTGTTATGTTTTATTTGAAGTACTAAATGTGATGTTTTATTTTAAATACTTGATGTTGCAACTAAGTCACGTGTTTTTTAAAAAAAAAAAATTTCCCTAAAACAATATGTTGTGTTTTAAAGTTAAAAAGTCGATATTATAATGTTAAAATTTGTGTTTATATGTTAAAATTTTGTCACTTTATACATTTTTGCATTAGTTTGTGATTTTAACGATCTTAATTTTAAAATCTTGACTTTTTTCCTTTTTGGTTGATGTGTTTACTTTTTAGTGTGTTGTTTTTAAGATTAATATCGATGTTTCCTTTTTTTAAATATTAAACTTTTATTTATGTATGCCTTTTAATAGTGTGAATTGGCTTTTATAAATTTTAATATTGATATTTTTCCCGATTTTATATGCACGTTTTGATGTGCACTTTGATGTTGTGGAGTATTTTAGTCTTGTATTAAATGTTTAACTATTTAATTTGATATATTTGTATTGTATTGTATTTATTTTTAAAATATTCTTATTTGATGTGTAATTTAATATTCTAATTGATGTTTAAATAAATTTATTTTGATGTGTATTTTAAATATAGTATTTTATTTGATATTTAATTATTACGATTGTGTTTGGGAAAACTTATAAGATACTTTGCTTATTAGTTAAGCACCTTTTAGTGTTTGGCAAAATGCTCAAAATTAGTTTATTTTGAAAGCATGAGTTATTTTTGGGGGAAAGCGAAAGTTTGTCTCTCCCTGCTTTCAAAATAAGTCAACTTTGCATATAAACACAGTTCTACCAAATACACCCGATACTAGTTTGATGTATATTTAGTTTTTTATTTGTATTTTAGTATTTTATTTGAGGTTTATATAAATCATGTATTTTTCATTATTTTTATTTGATGATTCACTATTTTGATTTGAGCACATCTCTTGAAAGACGACATTTTCATAAGTCATGGAAAGATCGAAGTTTAAAGTGTAAATTAGAAGAAATAAAGATAAAAATTTTTGGTTGAATGAATCGGGTTGACTCGAACGAGCTCGAGTTCGAACACAAACATAGTAATTTTTTTGAGCTTGAGCTCGAGCACACCACTACCCGATCTCAGCTCGGCTCGTTTACACCCTTAATGGTGGTAGAAGACGGTTGCTAGAGTTGCGTCGTTAATCAATGGTAACAAGCTCTCTTATTACTCCTTCGCTTTTCTAATATTATCCCTCTTTAACTTCGCACGTGGATTTAGGTGGGTGGAATTAGGGAAATAATGGAGATGATAGTTAAAAAAAATACAATATAGAAAATGAACAAACTCTTATTATAAACAATCTAACTGTTAGATCAAGGGTTATTATGTAATTGATATATTTGTAATTGGTATGAACTTTATAAAAAAAAATTGAGGGACCTTGCGTGCAAGTAGCAAAAATTCCACACGATAAATAATCTGGATTTCAGGTTTATGTCTTTTTCTCCGAGCTTCTCCGTCTTTATTGCTCAGCCATTTAAATTGCTGGCTCTTTGCAATTTCTCCCCCGATTTTCAATTTTGCGAGGATATTGATCATGCGCCTGGTTAGTATTATGAACTCATTTATATTTTTTTTAAAGATTACATATAAGCAGACAATTTACATATAAACATTCTAATTTAGAACATAATTATAAGACACCGCCATCAAATATATTCCATCGCCTGCGAACGCAAGCGGCTTGCGGAGTATCGGCAGTGGAAACGGGTAGATAGAGACTGTGGAAAGGGGGCAAAAACACAGTTTTGGGAATTGTGGAGACAGAGGGTTTCACTGCATGATTTATTTATGCTCACAACAAGATCCCTGGATTTTTTGGTGATTTTTTTAAAATTTAATTTCGAAATAAGAATAATTATGAATTGATTCTTAAACTTAAAGAAAGGGGTTAACAAGGGTTGATCTAATTGCTAGACGGTTTAATAGAATATTTTCTCGGGAAAATATAGTTCCAATACTCCGTTTTAAACTTTCATCTTTATACTACCTCCGTTTCGTTGGATGTGATACCATAGTTTTAGGTGCTTAGATTTAGGTGAATGAAATGTGTGGATGAAATTGAATTTAGAAAGAGAAAAGTAGAATGATTAAATGAACTTGAAGGAATCTTGCCATAAAAGGAAAGTGTGTCAAATTGACAAAAACAATCAAAAAAGGAAAGTGTGTCACTTCCAACGAAACGGAGGGAGTAGTTGTTTATTATATATTGACACACTTTCTCTTTCTTGTAAAAGTGCTTGAATTACATTCACCCATTCTATTTTTTAACTATAAATTCAATTTCATCCATTTATTTTATCACTATAAATTCAAGCACGTAAAGTTATGATATGAAATACAGATAATCAGAGGGAGCATTATGAATTGGAGTGATGTAGAAGATACTTTGTGATATTTTCTGAGATATCTTGTGAATATTCTTGTATATCTTGAATACCTTAGTTAAAATCATTTTTCCAGTTGTACTTCTGTATATGAAGTCTATATATATATGTCTCTTATGTCATTAATAAAATCACACATTCATATTTTACATGGTATCAGAGCCTAAATCTTGAGAACCCTAAAAATTTCCCCCTACATTCCCTATTGATGTCGCCGCCGTCGTCCCTTCTCTGACCGCCATCGCCGTCGAGGAGCTAGTCGTTGCCGCTGTTTGTTTAGTTCTTCACGCGTCGCCACTCCATCTTCCACCGATTTCACGCTCCGCCACGTCCAAAATTCACGCGCCGCCGCCCAATAGAGTCACCTGATCCAGTGTTGATCGAAACCCTCGACACTGAGACCGAGCAGCCCCTCGCTCCTGCCTCTTCCGCCTTCGTTACCGCCAATCTGTCGCACGCCGTTGTTGACCCGCCGTCGACCTCCGATGATGTCGTCGCCCTCCGCCGTGTGCTCCGCCAACTGCTCCTCGGTGCCGAGAGTTCGGCCTCCCCCGATTTCCGCCGTCTCACCAAAAATTATATTGTCCTGCCACCATTTCACACATACTATGTTCATCCGTCATATCACACAAGTTTGCTTATTACTTCTGTGATTTTGAAGGGTGATAATTACAATGATTGGAATACTGTTATTTGCAATGCTTTTAAGTCTAGACGTAAGCTTGGTTTTCTTGATGGGTTTATCACCAAGCCTTTACCTGGTGAACCTTTTGCTGATGATTGGAGTAGTTTAAATTGTATGCTTATTGGTTGGATTGTTCATACACTCGATCCATCTGTTCAATCCGCTATTACTTATAATGATTCCGTTAAGGAGCTGTAGGATGGTCTCCATCTGCGTTTCTCAGTTGGGAATGGGCCACACATGTGTCAGATTCGTGCAGAAATTTACAACTGTCGTCAGAATGGGGAGGCTATTAATGCCAACCTTGGTCGTTCAAAGAAGCTTTGGCACGATTTTCTTGCTTACATGCATCCATGTACTTGTATTGCTTGCCCGGATGCAACTATTGTTCAGGTTGAACATGAAAGGGAGATGGTTCATCGGTTCCTAATTGGTTTGGATGATGGTTATGCAACTCTTCACTATTTTATTCTTGCACAGGATCCATTGCCTACTCTTGACAAGGTGTTCTAGCTTGTTGCTCAGGAGGAGCGTCATAAGACGCTCAACTCCGCCAGTGACTCTGTGACTTCAGGAAACACTATGGTGTTTGATGCCCATTGCCAGGCGAATCTCTCCGTTTCGAAATCAACCACCGCTACCCTGGGAGGTTCCCCTGCCGCCGTTGTTGATCGTCAGAGTCTTCTATGCACTCATTGTGGTCGTAAGGGTTATGATGTTACTACCTGTTTCCGTATCATTGGCTATCCGGAGTGGTTCACTGAGAATCGCCCCCCTGCATCTGGCCCCAAGGCTGCCGCCAATCTCAAGACCCGCACCGCCCCTAGTGCATCGTTTTCCAGAGCAGCCCCGCCTGCAATCACCGTCGCTACTTCCCCAGTGGGTGTCGTCACTGCCATGGTAACCGATTCTGATCGATCTGCCTTCGGCCCGGCTCTGTCCAAGGAGCAATGGAGTACGGTTTTAAACATGTTCTCTAAGTTTAATTCCTCTGATAATATGTCAGGTAAGACTCCTTTACCTTGGATTCTTGAAACTGGTGCTTCCTATCATATGATCAGCGATAAGAGTCTTCTCTATGATGTTGACCATGATGCACATGTTGATGTTATTCTACCTGATGGGTCTATTTCTACCGTTGTTGAACATGGCAAACTTCGATTTGGAGATATCGTTGTTGATCATGTCTTATTTATTCCGGCATTACGATGCAATTTGTTATCGTTTGCCAAATTAATTGCCTCTTTAAAATGTCTAGTTTTTCTTACTGGAAAGTTGTGTATATTACAGGATATCAGCACGAGGACAGTGATTGGTGTGGGTGAAGAACAAGGAGGGGTTTATTGGTTGCGCAGATTGGGAGTTCAGCGATCTACACAACCGCCGTCCTTGTCCGTTGCTGCTTCAGTGTCTTCGTCTGCTTTATGGCATCAACGTTTTGGGCATCCATCTACTTCGGTGTTGTCTTCTATCTCGGCTCTTTCCTTAAATACTAGTGAAATTAATAAAATTGTTTTCTGCTCTGTCTGCAACCGAGCAAAGCAGTCTAAACATAGTTTTCTTGTTAGTTCTGCGAAATCTAGTCATTTATTTGAACTCATACATTGTGATGTTTGGGAGCCTTATGGTTCACCTTCTTCTAGTGGAGATTTTTCATTTTTAACCATAGTTGATGATTATTCCCGAGATGTTTGGGTCTATTTACTAGTTTCTAAGTCTCAAGTACCATTGAAGATGAAAGAGTTTTTTTGCACTTGCTCAAACACAGTTTTGTCGTTCTGTTCAACGGGTTTGAACAGACAACATAATTGAATTCCTACCTCTCAGATCACTTTTTCCGGAAAAAAGAGTTCGCTTTGAGACATCCACAATCTACACACCTCAGCAAAATGGGCGGGTGGAACGGAAGCACAAGCACATTTTAAATGTTGTGCGTGCTCTTCGTTTCCAAGCTCATTTGCCTATCAACTTTTGGGGATAATGCATCCTTACAACTACCTACCTTATCAATCACACACCAACACATGTGCTAGATGGCTGATTGCCTTATTAGCTTCTGTATGGTCGCGCACCAACCTACAACCATCTCTCTGTGTTCGGGTACATGTGCTTTGCATCTCAGCTCCCATAACCACGTGATAAGTTTGCATCCAGAAGTCTAAAGTGCATCTTTCTTGCCTATCCAGTTGACAAGAAAGCTTGGCATGTTTATGACTTGGAGGCTCGTATTATGTTTGATAGTCGGGATGTGGTATTTTATGAAGACCATTTTCCATTTACCCCAGTTTTCGGGAAGAAGTTGTTTGTTTATCCTTTGCCGTCACAGTCGCCTATTTGTTATGACGACTTTATTCCGGAGCCGGCTTTGGATTTCAATAAGCTGCCACAGCCATGGCCACCAGCTCGAACTCCGAGGACATTTCCGCCATAGATCAGTCAAAGGCCAGTTCATCCTGAGCTGCGTCCGTCTGCCACCAACAGCCAGTCTTCGCCGCCAGTCACACCTGTCGACCAGCCGCCATCCAATGTCCCTACGTCATCTGCCGCCGAGCTGACGTCCGCCGACCAGTTACCATCTGTCGAGTTGTCTGAGCTGCCGCCAGAGTTAGTTCGTTTTGCCCGTCCGCCGAGCACTCATTCTCGTCAGCCTCCGGTTAATTTAAAGACTACATCTGTACTGCTACTTGCTCGATAAACCCCCCAATTTGTTGCTATCTCGTTGTCTGCTACTGCACTGTCCTCATTACCCTATTACTTTCGCATTCTAGATTTTTAGCGCCTATCGCATTCTAGATTTTTAGATGGAGTTACAGACGCCGCAGATCCAGTTACTTATGCTGATACTTCTCGCCATCCTTACTGGAATGCCGCCATGACTGACGAGATTGATGCACTGGTACATAATGATACTTGGTTTCTTGCTCCCCCCCCACTTGTAAAAAAACCATTAGATGCAAGTGAGTTTATCAGACTAAGTTTAAGTCTAATGGTTCTATTGAGCGTCACAAGACTCATTTGGTTGTTCTTTGTAATCGTCAGATTGAGGGTACTGACTTTACTGAGACATTTGCTCATGTTGCCAAGATGAGTTAGGTTGTCTTTTCTTGGCTGTTGCTGTTATTCGTGATTGGGATTTACATCAGATGGATGTTCATAATACATTTCTCCATGGTGATCTTGAGGAGGAGGTGTACAAGCGTCCGCCTCCGAGCTACACTTTACTGGTGCTTGGCTTAGTTTGCCAGCTTCAAAAATCTCTTTATGGTCTTCGACAAGATCTACAGAATTGGTTCGAGAACCTTGCTGCTGCTCTTCGCCTTTTCAGTTTTGTTCAGAGTAAGGCAGATTACTCTCTTTTCTCTTATATCCGTGATGGTGTCTCCCTTCAGGTTTGGGTTTATGTTGATGATCTCATTATTGCTAGTTCTTCTCCCAAGGTTATGGTTAAATTCAAGAAGTATTTGTACTCCTGTTTTCATATGAAGGATCTTGGTGCTCTCAAATATTTCTTGGGCATTGAGATAGCTCGTCGCCCTGATGGCATGTTTCTATCTCAACGGAAACATGTTCTGGATATTTTGTCAGACACTTGGTTATTGATGGCAAAACCCACTTATTTTCCTATGGAACAGCAACACAATTTGGCGCGAGATGATGGTCCTTTCTTTGATGATTCAGTGAAGTACATGCATCTAGTTGAGAAACTCATTTATCTTACCATCACTAAGCCGAAGCTTAGCTATTCAGTTCATACCTTGGCCCAATTTATGGAGAAACCGCGATTGGCCCATTGGTAGGCCATCATGCACGTGTTACACTATTTGAAGAGTCATCCTGGTCGGGGTTTGTTTCTTTCAGCTAAGAGCTCGCTTTAGCTTACTGATTTTTGTGATTTTGATTGGGCTGCTTTTCAATCACTCAGAGATCTTTGACTGGATATTTTGTGATGGTTGGAGAGTCTCCGATTTCTTGGAAGACGAAGAAACAATCGATTGTTTCTCATTCTTCGGCTGAAGCTGAATATAGAGCTATGACAGTTGCTTGTTGTGAGCTACTGTGTCTTAAGTCCTTTCTTCGTTCATTGGGCATTGCTCATTCTACTCCAATGCGGCTATATTATGATAGTCAAGCTACTCTCCATATTGCATCCAATTCAATGTTTCATGAGAGGACAAAGCACACTGAGATTGATTGTCATTTTTTTTTGTGATTTGGTTCAGTCTGGTGATGTGGTTACTTATCATATTGGCACTTCTAATCAGCCAGCAGATTTGATTACTCAAACACTTGGAAGACAGTTCTTTCAGGCTTTATTTGGCAAGTTGGGCATTCTGGATCCTCATGCTCCAACTTGAGGAGGAGTGTAGAAAATATTTTGTGATATTTTCTGAGATATCTTGTGAATATTCTTGTATATCTTGTATGCCTTAATTAGAATCTTGTTCCAGTTGTACTTTTGTATATGAAGCCTATATATAGGACTTTTGTATCGTTAATATAATCACACATTCATATTTTACAAGTGAACATTTGCTTCTTCTTTTTCCTTTTGAAATGAAAACAAGCCCTCTCATTCTGTTCCATGGTGACTTCAGCAAAAACCAAAGTACAGCATGTAAGCAAGCTGAAAAAACCTGGGATTCAGCCACGTTTCGGCTTCCCATTGGATAAATTGAGCCAGAATCCGGGCCCATGCAATTCTTTAGGGAAAACGGAGCTTTCTGCTCGAGTTGCAAGTTATCAAATGGTGGGTCCAACATGGGAATGTGGACAGATGACGTGGCCCATGTGATACCTTGTGGAAGGAATCTTTAGAATTTCTGTGAGCGAAAGAGAGAACGAACTAGATTTTCTTCTTCTTAAGTTCCTCAACTAAACAAATTTGTAATGCATCATACATGCATCATATCCTTCCGATATTATAACGAGTATTTCTCTTAAAAAATATCTTTACATACAGTGGTGGAATTGAGGGAAGTCGAGTCAGTGTGGCCGTCTCAGCTCAGTTCCGGCAATTAAGGGAGTTTCTGATTCCCGTGAAAGTTTTTGCTCCGCCCCAAATCTTTTCAATTTTTTTGGGGAAGATGATGTTTTATTTTTTTTATCGGTATAATTCAGCGCTCCCCCTCCCCCTAAATATTGCCTGGTTCTGCCATTGTTTCCATATATTATGGAAATGCCAAAATTTAAACTATAATATAGAAGAAGTCAAGATAAAATTTTGGGGTTGCATTAATCAGGTCATAAACTCATAACTACTGCACGTTGCATAATAAATTTTTAATATTGCAACTAAAACTTTTTACTTTTCTATAATTCTAATTCAACTCAATATTTCCATATGCCTATGGAAAGAATAACTTTCCCAAATTTTTGTCTCTTATAAAAGTGTCATACTTTTTTAATTCGTGTTTTTATAAAGTAACACACATTTTTCAATAATATCTTTATTTTCCCATTGTGTTACCTTTTCAATCTCAATTAATTTACTTCATACATTTCATTCATCATCCCTAGGTATACTTATAAAAGATATTCACCCAATCCCATGGTTGACACAAATGTGCATCAGAGGCATTTTCGACTTTTCACAGGTGGCAGCCCAAAACGACGTCGTTTTGGGCTGCCCTATTTAAACCGCTTCGCCCTTATCCCAGTTCACTTTTTCTAGACGCGATTTGATTTTCTTCTTCTTCATCATCCTTCGAAACCCTATTTTCAAGAGGTTTTGGTATATATTCGATTCTTCTAACTCCAGTCGGTTGGAAGAGGTTTTGTGTGAGGGATGAGTTTGCGTCCCAAGTTTTGCAGATTGAGCAGTTTGTCAAGGATCATTGGCTGCTCAAGGCCGATGTCAACGCCACCGTCCAGGTTAGAGTCCCCAAGGTCGAGGTGCTGGCCACTC
>JAULKM010073167.1:0-11875 GCA_032355605.1 Rubia tinctorum
TGATGGGTCAAGCCAGTCTTCCAGTTTTCTTATGAAGGACGTGCTCTTCTAAAAATGTAGTGTTCACACTGAACCAGACATTGTCTAAAGCGGTATGAAGGACATCATATGGGATATGCAAGGAAGGGTTCCTTGAATGTCTTTTCTCTTAAAGATTTGGGGTTGCGAAGCATATGCAAAACGAGGTTTCCCAGTGAGCTTGCACCTAGTCTGATAAATGTCTCTTTGTGGGATATCCAAAAGAGATAAAGGGGTATTACTTCCACAACCATTCTGATAACTGTGTTATGTTGCTCGAGAATGTGTCCTTTTGGAGAAGTATTATCTTTCCAAAATGACAAGTGGGAAGAATTTAAACTTCAATAAGTTTTGAGTTGAGCAACAATCAGTTCTGGAAACATCGATCCTTTCATGTGAAGCGATGAAGATGAATACGGGAAAAGTCTTAGAGACTACTGAAACACTCATGCCCCAGTTGGTCAGAAAAGTATTGGATTTGGACGAAGGTACTTTATGTCCTTGAGACTGAAAACTATGAAATCGTACTTTTAGAAAATGATGAACCTTTGACTTAAAGTTAAGCTTTGACAAACCCTAACTCCGCAAAGTGGCTTAAGGCCATGGAATTCAGAATAGACTCTATGTATGAAAACCAAGTTTGGAATTTAGTTGAACTACTAGAAGGTTAAAACTAAAATGATGGTCTTCAAAATGAAACCAGACATTTATGTTTTCAAGGCTAGACTGATGTTAAATGGTATAAACAAGTCTGTGGGATGGATTGTGATAAGACCTTTTCTCCAGTTGGAATGCTTTAGTCTATTTGAATTTTCCTAGCTTTTGCAGCTCATTCTGATTTTGAGATATGGCAAATGGAGGTCATAACTGTCTTCCTTAATTGGATTTTGGAAGAATATGTGTATGCAACACAATCTAAGGGTTTTATAGGCCAAAATAGCTGGGAAAATATGCGAGCTTCAGAGGTCTATTCATGGATTGAAGCAAGTATAAAGGAGTTGGAACATACATTTCAATGAAGCAGTTAAGAGATTGGCGTTTAACGAAATGTTAAGGAATCTTGTGTATACAAGAAGGATAGTGGGAGCAAGATTTAATCTCTACTCCTCTAATTTTTGAACTATGCCTTCATTTTGTGTAACCAAATCTTAGTGTATGAACGCATAGTTCAGAAAGTGTTTTGTGATGAATAACTTAGGAAAGACAAAGTACATCTTGGGCATCAGGATCTACACAGGTAGATCAAAGAGGATGATTGACCTTAGACAAAACACTTACTAGGTAAGATGTTTGGTAGGTTCAATATGAAAGATCATAAAAGATTTTCTTCCCATGATTCATGGCATCACTCTTAGCAAGACTCGGTTTTTATCAAAATCCGATAGCAAAAGAGAATAAGTATGATTGCTTATGCATATGTAATAGGGTCTACTACGTATGTTATGATATGTATTCAAAGTTATACCTCGTAAGCTTAGAGCACGATGATGAGATATAAAATAGACTAAGGTGAGGCGCATTGGTGTGCGCCAAGAAAATGTTTTAGTGCTTGAAATGGACTAAAGATGAATTCTTAGGTCTATAGTGAAAATGAGTTGGTTGTGAAAAATGCTAAGTAAGAACTATAGTTGATTTTACAATTGAAGCTGAGTACATAACTGCTTTGGAAACTGCATAAGAAGGTATTTGAATTAGGAAATTAATCACTAAACTTGATGTGGTCTCTGTCTGAGCCGACTCGGTGACTCTCTATTGAGATAATGGTAGAGTCATCGCTTAGGAAAATGAGCCAAGGGAACCCAATGAGTTCAGATTTTTCCTCAGAAATTTTGTAGTCTTTGAGAATATTTCGAGAATGACAATGATGATATATGCAAGTGAGTACGGATGACAAATTTTCAATCCGAAATCTAAACCTCTTCCACAAATGGAGCCTAGGGCTCACACATTTTTGATAGGATTCTAGCACTTTGGATAGCGGCTGTGATTTTTGTGATGTTCTAGTTATAATTTTGTGATTTTAGACATTGAAGATTGAATCGTTTACCATATTATGAATTTATCATTTCATATTCATTTAACTTAGTTTAGTGTTGAGTTAATGTCCAAAATTAGTTTACATCTCCAAATAGGTTATCCAGAATATGTCTTGGATAATGAAGCCCTATTTTGTGAACTGGAGTGTAAGATTGATTATGTCCCTAGTTTAGGTCATTGAGAGTGGACACTCATGTCTGAAGAAAACTAGTTTGAAAGTTGATTCACAGTGTTGTTTCATGGGCTGAAAGCATGGGATGTCATGAATCGATTAAATGGATGCAAGTTGAGAACTTGTATTGGATGGACCCACCTTGAGAATGCTTTAATGTATTTATAATGCCATAAGTATGTCTCACTAACTATAGGATTGTTTTCCTCATACTTGAGTAATTCAGTGTTTGCTTGCTTGTGGATTGGTGTACCTTGAGGCTGTCAAACATCGCACCGTAAAAGGAGACAATAAAGGCAGTTCTTAGGTTGCTATGAATCAAGTGGAGAAAACTTGAATATACAAGAGTGGTAGTGTCCTCTCATTTACATGAGATTGTTGTCTTATGGGCATCTCAGAGAGTTGGGACTGTAAAATGCATGCCTGTGCTCGGATGAATTAAGGATTAATCATCTGTATTAATAGTTTGACTCGGGAATTTTAGAAATGCATTTAAACTTGATAAGGATAACACATTATCTTACCTTATATTTAGATGAAGACATTAAGTTACAAAGGAATATGAATGCACATTTGTCTAAAGAACAAGTGGGAGATTGTTGGAATAATGTCCTTCAGTCAACGTGCATTTTCCATATATAGTTGGAGGATTAATTACGGAGATAATTAATTCAATTATTTTGAATGATCAAAATGTTTGCTGGAAATCGTTTTTGATCAGCTAGCATCAATTATATTGGGCTTGCAGCTTATTATGACTGAACTCATAGGGTCACACACAAGGCATAAAATTGGATAGAAGAAATGACTATTGGGCAAGGAGCCCAGATAGTATCTATATGATAATTGAGTTTAGAACTCATTAGGTCTAATTGGGCTAGGCCCAAATTTACTTGGATTAGGGTTTATTTGATTAATGATCATTCGGTATAAATAGATATTTTTACATAAATGTTTAGAATCAGATTATTAGAACCCTGGACGTTCCACACGGAAGAAACCAGAAACTAATCCAATCATTCTAAGAAAACAAATCTCACCATAAAGAGAAGAAGAATGACTTGGGTGTTTTCTTTCCGATCAACGCTCTAAGCTGACGGCGGTGTAGGCGATCCGATTATGTTGTGTGGATACGTATAGAGGAATCACATATGAGATTCTCTTTTCCGTGGTTAATCGAATCCGACGGTAAAACACATTTCAAAGGTAATCTAAACTCTTAGATATATTCGAATCAAATACTTGCACGAAATTCAGGATTAAATAAAAGGCTTTATATAGAGGGAAGCGTCTACGGTCCCTTTACCGCTATTGATTGAAGATTAAGTAAATTTTAATTGTTAGATCTAATCTGACTATAGATATAGAAATACTAAAATTTAAAGTAGATATTAAATGACCAGAATTTTTTTGTGTCTGAAGTATCACATGTTATATATTGTAAGATTTTAATGTGATAATAGCATTTTTTCTATCTCAAACATAGTAAATGAAGTTGACATTGGTCATATTTATCTGATTAGAAGACTACATATTTAGTGCGTGTTAGGATTAATGATTATGTGATGATAATTTTATATATTCTTTTATATATTTTACATAATAATAGTACTCATTATTATACTATAAGATCTCTTACTATTATCACGTGGGATAAAATTTCTAGATCGATAAAAGTCACTGAGTTAACCATTAGAAATGGAATCTTAATCCGACTTGAGAACTCATGTAGAAATATGATTAAGTAGACTAAAACTAATGACTAAAACTCACAAAGAAAAATGTTAACTTGATCTTCCTTATTAATCTCTATTAATTGTCACATAATCAAATTCCTTGACCTTTAGTACGCCAGTCACCCCCATTGTTATTTCTTTGCTCCCACTGGTAGAAGTGACAAAAGAAGAAAAGTGTTTTTCCTGCATTGAATCTACACTAGTTGGCACTTGAATAAATAATTTGTTCTTAAATACACATAGAATATTCATTAATATGGAGTTAAATTTTACCAATCTTCAATGAAATCACATTAATTTTTCACTTAAGCATCAATATCGGCATACTCTAAAGTCTCTAAGGAATATGTTGTTTTTTCAATACCATGCATTTTTTCTTTTTTGCGACCTTTGTTTTGGTGTAACTAAATCTCCTGATGAACTAATAGTAAATGAGAGAGTGGAGCAAAGAAATAGCTCACATTGTGCAACGAAGTTAGTTTTACCTGAAGCAGAAAATTTGACCTGTATTTCCCTGAAGAATCTTCTGCTGATGATTTTGGTTTTAAATTCATCAAGGAACATTGCTGACATGACTGGTCTTATCAGCCGAGCAGATGGAGTTAGGACTCCAACTGTAGAGATGATCATAAATGAGCTGGCATATGACAGCAACAAACTCTCCATTTAATTGACAGTTGATGAAGCTGTTTTGAAGCTAAAACTAATTGTTCAGTACTTTCATAAGTATCTCCCTAAGGTTTCAGCATGCATAAGGTGTTCAAATAACTCAGAAAGTGATGCTATTTTTTATGGTATTTTGCAATCTTTCTCAAATCAAAATTCTTCTGTAGGAATCAACAAGAAAATTAGGCTCAGTGTCACACATATGCTCCGAACACATGTCTTCAAGACTTACTTGTCCATAGCATTACATAATTCAGTTGAAGGTTCAGATATTCAGAAACATACAAAATATAACTTATTTTCTTTATCAAACTACTCAAACGTAGTAAATGAAGTTGGCATTGGTCATATTTTTCTAATTGGATGACTATATATTTATTTCTTATTAAGATTAATGTATATGTGAAGATTTCTTGACATATTATATATATATATATATATATTATATTTTACATAATAATATTACTCATTATTATACTATAAGATCACTTACTATTATCATGTAAGATAAAATTCCTAGATCGATAAAAACAAATGACCTAACCATTAGAAAAGAATATTTATCTGATTTGATAACTCGTGCAGAAATATAAATGAGCTGACTAAATTATTGCAAAAACTAATGACTAAAACTCAAAAAAAAATGTTATCTTGATCTACCTTATTAATCTTTATTAATTGTGACATACTTGAAGTCCTCGACCTTTAGTACGTCAGTCGCCCCCATTGTCGTTTCTTTGCTCCCAGTAGTAAAGGTGACAAAATAAGAAAAGTGTTTTTCCTGCACTGAATCTGTACTTGTTGGCAATTGAATAAATAGTTTTTTCTTAAATCCACATAGAATATTCACTAATCTGGAGTTAAATTATACCAATATTAGATTGATCCACATTAATTTTGTACTTAAACATCAATGGCCACAAAATCTAAAGTCTCTATGGAATATGTTGCTATTTCAATACCCTGCCTTTTTATTTTGTGCGACCTTTTTGTTGGTGCAACTAAATCAACTGATAAACTAGGGTTGAATGAGATAGTGGAGCAAAGAAATAGCTCATATTGTGCTGTTAAGTTAGCTTTATCTGAAGTAAAAAATCTGACATGTATTTCCTTGAAGAATCTTCTGCTGATGATTTTGGATTTATATTCGTAAAGGAACTTTGCGGACATGACTGGTATAATCATATGAGTAGATGGAGTTAGGACCCCAACTGCAGAGATCATTTTAAATAAATTGGCATATGATAAAAATATACTTTCTCCATTTTTAATGATTTTTGATGAACCTGATTTGAAGGTAAAACTAATTATGCAGTACTTAAAAAAGTATCTCCATGAGGTTTCAGCCCGCAAAAGGCGTTCAAATTACTTGGTAAGTGATGTTTCTATTGATGGGATTTCTCAATCCTTCTCATATAAGAGAATCAAAAAGAAAATAGGCCGGGTGTCACCGAGTTGCTTTTAGGGATAGGGATTAAAGCTTCGGTCTTCATTTTGTTGATATTTTTTCTTAAGTTAGTTCGTAGGTATTTATGGTTTTGTCATTCAATTGACATTCTTAATATTTTATTTGTAAATCATTTCTAAAAGGGTTTCTTAAATTCTCGATTTAATTGTCCGACTATGGAAATTTGAACTCACCCCTAATAATTTGCAGGGTGAGAAATATCATAGGAAAAAAACTATCACATAATATGCACTCATATGTGCAAATTCCAGTAATTGAGCATGATGATATAAGCTACAATGGTTTTAGTGATTGCACTAAGAATTTCATCATACCGGGGGAAAATGACCAAACAACATAAAAAATATGACCTATCTCGACCGAGACTAAATCCTAATGAGAAAATAATTAATTGGAGCTAGAACTGAACCCATTTACCTAAACATACATTGCCACCCATTGAGGGGATGTCTACAATAATGTAGATGTTGATCGTGGATTTCTTCTGCTGCGGCCTGAGATAATGAGTAGTTTTTCTTGTAGCACTCGAAGTGCTCACATTTAAGTATGGCGAATCCAACGTCCACATCCCAAACATATTTCTTGGACGAATACGGTTCCAGCGGAATGCATTTCAAGTTATCGTTAGTTTTTCTCCTCGGAGATATCACATTGGTGCGGTTGTTGCTTGTGGTTGGGTTCACTGATGGGAAATCTTCTGGAGAGTATTTTAACGAGAGTTATAATTTGTTAGAGGCATGCTTTATGATCACAATGAGGTTGATTTTAGGGTTTGAGTGATAACTAATAAGGGCACCAGCTGTAGAGATAATTTAAAATGAGCTGATATATGATAGAAATATACGTCAATTGCTCCCATTATTGTTTGTAAGATCCCAATTGTAGAGGTGACAAAAGAAGAAAAAGTGTTTTTTCCGCATTGAATATGCACTCGTTGGAACTTGAATTGGTAATTTGTTCTTAAATCCACATAGAATATTCACTAATATGGAATTAAATTATACCAATTTGCAATGAATCCATAGTTATTTTGTACTTAATCTGCAATATGCATAGGATCTAAGGTATCTAAGGAATATGTTGTTGTTTCAATACCTTGTGAGTATCATTGAAGATGATCTTGTCACTCAAACTCATGCCCTTAAAGAGAACACGAACTATACCTTTCTCAGAAAGTCCATCCTGATGTGGTTTTGGGATCAAGGAAAATACCGCACAAAGATTTAGATAAGGACTACCAATTTCTGTTGTGCGACCTTTATTTTAGAGTAACAGAATCTCCTGATGAACTAAGAATAAATGGGAGAGTGGAACAAATAAATAACTCAAAATTTGCTTTAACGTTAACTTTATCTAAAGTTAAAAATCGTATTTCCCTGAAGCATCTCCTGCTGATGACTTTGGATTTAGATTCATCAAGGAACTTTGCTCACATGACTAGTTTTATCAGCCGAGGTATACTTTCTTCATTTTATGACCTTTGACGAACCTATTTTGAAGGTAAAACTAATTGTGCAGTACTTTTAGAAGCATCTCCCTAAGGTTTCAACTCGCACAAGACATTCAAATTACTCCGTAAGTGATGCTACTTTGGATGGGATTTTGAAATCCTTCTCAAATCGGAATGCCTCTATAGGAATTAAGGAGAAAATTAGGTCCGGTGTCACTCAGTTGCTTTTAACACACGTATTCAAGGATTACTTGTCCATAGCATCAAATGATTGAACTGACAAAAATATTGCCTGAAACTCACAAATAAAAATGTTATCTTGATCTACCTTATTACTAATTTGTTCTTAAATCCACGTAGAATATTCACTAATGTGGAATTAAATTATACCAATATTCAATGAATCTACAATAACTTTGAACTTTAACTACAATATCCTCATAATCTAATGTTTCTAAGGAATATGTAGCTGTTTATATACCCTGTGAGCATCTTCAAAATTGATCTTGTCTCTCAAATTCATGCCCAAAAAGAGGCCATGAAATATACCATTATGAGGATGTCCATCCTCAACGTGGTTATGGGATTTTCCAATCCGTCTCAAATCAGAATGCTTCTATAGGAACCAACAAGAAAATTAGGCCTGATGTCACATAGTTTCTTTTAGCCCATGTCTTCAAGGATTACTTGTCAATAGCATCAAATAATTCAGTTGAAGTTCGGATACTAAGAAAGATAGAAAAAAAAAACTTCTTTTCTTAATTAAATTGGTTAAACGTAGTAAATGAAGTTGACATTGGTTATATTTTTCTATCTGGACAACTAAATATTTAGTGCATGTTAAGAATAATGTTTATGTGAACATAACTTGATATATTCTTTATTATGTTTCACATAATAATAGAACTCATTTTAATACTATAAGATCACTTACTATTATTGTGTGGGATAAAATTTGTAGGTCGATAAAAACCACTGACTTAACCATTAGAAATAGAATCTTAATCTGATCTGAGACTTGTGCAGAAATATGATTGAACTAACAAAAATGTTGCCAAAACTAATGACTGAAATTAACAAATAAAAATGTAATCATGATCTACTTTATTATTCTCTATTATTTATTACATACTCAAATTCCTCGACCTTTAGTACGTGAGTCACCCCCATCGTGGTTTCTTTGCTCCCAGTTGTAGAAGTGACAAAATAAGAAAAGTGTTTTTTCCGCACTGAATATGCACTCTTTAATTGGCACTTGAATTAATGATTTTTTTAAATCTACATATAATATTCACTAATTTGGAGTTAAATTATTTAAATGAATTCACTGTAATTTTGCACTTAAACTATCCACAAGAGCTTAAGTCTCCAAGTAATATGTTATTGATTTAATATCCCGTGAGCATCTTCGAAGGAGATCTTATCTCTCGAACTCATGACCTTAAAGAGAACATGAACTTTACCTTTATGAGAGACTCCATCCTCAAAGTGGTTCTAGGATCAAGGAAAATGTCGCATAAATATTTAGATACGGATTCCCTTTTTGTTTTTGTTTTATGTGAACATTGTGTTTGTGCAACTAAATCTCTTGATGAACTAAGATTAAATGGGAGAGTGCTGCAAAGAAATAACTCACATTTTCCCATGAAGTTAGCTTTGCATAATGTAGAAAATCTAACCTGTATTGCCCTAAGGCTTTGTTTATCGGTGACCACAACCATGCGGTCACCAGGTTTGGGCTTTAAAAAATTTGAAATTCAAACAGTGCGGCCAACCGAGAAATATTAGGGATCAAAAGTGATCCCTGCGTAATGGAGAGGCTGAGCAAGGTTATTTCTACATGTCCTAAGTCTATTGGCTAGAAATATACCAAATCACATCCAATCAAATCCTTTTATCTCCTTATCTACATATCCGATTTTATCATTCCTTTTTTAAAAATATTTTTGTACTAAAATTAATTGCAAAAAATTACACTTTTCGTTCTTCATAAATAGATGCCAATATTGCTATAGTTAAATGCACAACTCAACATTTCTCTTCTCCCTACTTTAAAAAAACTCTCTCCATTTTTGTAATTAGTGTTAATCCCTTATCAATAGGATTAACACGAATACTATTTTCATCGAATGGAAATCTAAATGATTCAAGTGTTAACTTTGATTCTTTTTATTTCACTGAGTTTTGTGAGTGGCAGGCAAACATTATTCAACAAAACCAACATGTTGATCGCATCATTGAAGATGTGATTACTAGTCTTTCTCTTCTATTATTACAACCTATAGATCATAATATCAGAGCCATGAGAAGGAATTGTGAGAGAGATCGGGAAGCAAGTGAGGTACGTTTATTCATGGACTATTTTTCTTGTAATTCTGTGTATTCATATCAACTATTCCGTCGTAGATTTCATATGCAAAAACATATGTTTCTGCATATAGTTGAAGCCTTTACTGTTAGTACGAGATATTTTCAGCGAAGGCTAGATGCTACTAGTAGATTTTCTATTTTTTCGTTGCAAAAATGTACTACATCTATCAGGGTTTTAGCTTGTGGAACACCTGCACATCGGCGGATGCAGTTGATGAATACCTTCGAATTAGCTCATCTGTAACTAGGAAGTCTCTCAAAAACTTCGTGGAGGGTGTTATTGCAAACTTTGGTAACGAGTACCTCAGATCGCCCCCAACACAAGATTTGGGAAGGTTGTTTAACATCGGAGATTAACAAGGCTTCCTAGGTATGATAGGAAGTATTGACTGCATGCATCGGAAGTGGAAGAACTGTCCAACTACGTGGACTGGCTAACATGTAGGGAGAAGTGGATCTCAAACTGTCATCTTGGAAGCTGTTGCCTCACAATATTTATGGGTATTGCATTCATTTTTTAGAACACCTGGTTCTTGCAATGATATTAACGTAATACACCGATCTCTAATTTTTTATGATATTCTGGAAGGTCGGCACCAAAAATGAGTTATAAGGTTAACGGACGTGATTACAACATGGGGTATTATCTTATTGATGGTATATATCCCTCGTGGGTTGTATTTGTCAAATTAATTACCTCTCCGCAATTAGAGAAACACATGCTATTCTCTCAACATCAGGAGGCTTCCAGAAAAGATGTAAAGCGTGCATTTGGAGTTTTACAAGCCCATTTTGCATTTATTCGACTCCCTTGCCTTGTTTGGGATCAAGAATTTATGGGAAAATTAATTACGGCTTGTATCGTTATGCAGAATATCATAGTTGATGATGAAAGAAACACATATCTCAACTATCATGATCCCACCAAAATTTTGTAAGATCTACCTACTAATGGACAATCTCATACAAGAAATAGAGTTAAGGATGAAGATGAGGAAAACTGACAATTCTTGACTCAAGGGACACGGCTAGCTGCATACATGGTTAACAGATCACAACTTTGCAATAGAGAAGCTCATATCGTTCTCATAAATGATTTGATTGAGCACATACAGGCAATATTTTAAAATTTGGTATTGAAGTGTTCCAAATGAACTTTTTTTCATGGCTCAGCTATTATATTTCTAATTACTAAAAAATTAAATAATAAATTTGAAAATATTATTATTCAAATATTACAAGATTTAATTAATACTTAATAATTTGAAATATAATATTTATATTTAACATTAAAATAATATTTAAAGAGTTGTAATTTTTGATTGGGTTGAATAATTGATAAAGCTTTAAAAAGAAATAAATTGGTTGGATGAAAAGTTTTATAGGTGGATGAAAGAAATATAATATTTAATTGGAATTTTTGGTTGGGTTGAGTCATAAATAAATATGGTCTAAAGAATATTCTGCCGATGATATTGATTTTGATTCATCCAAGAACATTGCTTACATGGTTGGCCTTATCAGTCGAGCAGATGGAGTTAGAATCCCAACTGCAAAGATCATTTTAAATGAGCTGACATACGATAGCAATATACTTTCTCCATTTTTAATGACCTTTGATGAACTTGTTTTGCAGCTAAAACTAGTTTTGCAGTACTTTCAGAAGTATATCCCAAGGGTTTCTACAGCATGCACAAAGCGTTTTAATGTCTCACCAAGTGATGCTATTTCTAATGGGATTTTAAAATCCTACTCAAATTAGAATGCCTCTATTGGAATTAACAAGAAAATTAGGCTCTTTGTCACTCAGTTTATTTTAGCAATGTCTTCAAGGCTTACTGGGAGGTCGTCGCCGTACCTCTCAAAGATACTATTTTTAAGCCCAATATGCTTACTAAATACAACTAGGTAGATAGTTGGCAAGTAGGGGTCGTCCACAAAGAAGAGGGATTTTCCTA